>DWCF01001490.1:0-30154 GCA_018230265.1 Delias oraia | reverse complement strand
TCTACAACCACACCACAATCTATGCTGTAGTTGTGTCGTCGGCTTTTTTAGCCATTGAGCTCACATACAGTACACTCAAAATGATCAGAATGTGTGTCACGTAAGTTGGACCAGGACGTCTGCCCGTCCACTAGTTTTAATTAAAAATCTTTATACTCAGCGTGAAATAGTAGTTGTACTTGAAAAGATGCCCCACTACTTTGTTTCTCTGACTGAGTGAGGACATCGGAAAAAGCCGAAAACACCATCAATACCCGGACTGTGGCGCGATTGTCCATGGGCGGCGAGGTTCGCTTACCGTATAGGAGAAGCATTTGCTCCGTTGTCCGATATATCATAAAAAAATATATGGTAACAGCAACCATTTATTAATTATCAATTCTTAATAGTTATAAACTAACTCATATCGTTTCTAATTCCTAACATGGTGAATTCATTATGAAAACAATACAACTTGTTTCGGAATAAGTACAAATGGAGCCGTCATAATATTCTATTGCTTATTAAATAATTATTTATGACCGTTTAACAGCCTGTCACGAACCTAGCATGCGTGTTTGGGTAAAAAAGTTGTATTCGAACGATGTAATCCAATTAATAATATGTAAATTTACTTTAACAGCCATCGATCAAGTTTTGCGTGAACTTAGGTTAATATTACATGTTTAACGTAAACAATATTTTTCAGTTATTTAACACGCATTTTTATCACAGGTGTTTTTTATTTTTTAAGCTATAGCGAAAAACGGAACAGGCGGGTGCTCTATGAGGTAAGAGAACAGCCGCCCGTAGATAACCGCGCCATAGTCCGCACATTGGTTGTGTTGCCGATTTTTTACGCCACTGAGGCGGCATTTTAAGAGCCTCCGATATCCTCACTCACTTAGCGAAATACAGCAGAAGCACCGTTTCAAGTACAACTAATATTTCACGTTAAGAATTCTGTGATTCCGTGGTATGGCTTTGGACGATCCGGCCTTATTAGTGCGTTAGCATTTGCTTCAGCATAGCTCTCCCACGGGTGCGACAATATTAAGACACTCGCCCGGCCACAGTCAACCCATTCCAGAGAGTGAATATATTATAAATTAAATTGTAATTTATTATCGTATAACGATATCTCTATGGAGATGGAGCAGGCGCATCTCTATGGTAAAAAATATCACCGCCAAGGACACAGATAACCGCCGCAATCCACGCCTGATTGTGTTGCCGGCTTTTTTACGCGGCTTGAGTAGTAACGGAAACATAGTACTGTATCACGCTGGTGTTCTGTGAACCCATGGTGTCATTCCATACAAGCCGGCCCAATAAGCGCATTAGCGTATGTTAAGACATTGTTGTCTATGACAGCGGGTAAGATATTGTTACGACGCTTTCATGGGTATATAAAGCCTTTTAAAAGATCGATCAATTTATAAATTTTATTTAGACTGGGAATGGAACTCGTTACCCTTCAATTATTTGAAACAGATCAAATAAACATTGGTAAGCCACAACTCAAAATAAGGAAAAAAGGCTTTCTTTCTACGCTCTGCGTAGGCCGTAAGTAAATTGCAAATCACAGTACCTGCCCTAACAATATAATGAGCCGTCAAATGAGTTATAACACAGCCCACACCGGCGGTATTTAACGCACACCCTTCTCGTCTCTAATCATACACGAAGATCAAAGGGCGATTGCAATTATGCGCCTGCGCATGGGAGAGTCATTAGAGTTCGCCCACGCCATCTCGCGGCGCCCGCCCATATGCGATCAGCACCTCTCGACTCCGCACGTCACAACTTCTTCGTATTCACTCAATTTAATTAAGATGCTATGGTATTAATGATGCTACGTGTCGACAAATTTTAACATCCCCGCAACAAACAAAATATAGTTAGTTGTATAAACCCATTTGTACCATAACCAATTTACGATGAGTATTCTTTGAGCCCGTGGTATCACTTCGGACGAACCGGTCCAATTATTGCGCCCACATATGCTTCAGCATGGCTCTCCCGCGGATTAAACAACTTCTATGAATTTCAGCTATGAGCTATATATTATATATAAATCAACGATTTATGAAAAATACTAGAGATATAAGTAACTCGGTTGCTTGAAATAGGAGACAAAACAACCGGTTTGGTAATTAAGCTCATGCTAACGAAGAGAACAATGGCGGTTAAGTTCAGGCGAAACCACGGCGCTAACTTGTTTACCGAATTCCATAGACAAAGCTCTAATTGGAGCAGTTATTCCGGTTACACTCTGAGACCAATTAAGTTTATTAGAGGGCTAGCCCTTTGTGGGGGGAGACGTATGGGCGGTAATTGTTTCAGCCAAGATTTGATTCGGTACTAAAGCATCATAAAGTATACAGTGCAGTTACAATTTGCAATACATGATTAGAATTAAAAGAAACATTGTACGTTAAAATATTATCAGTGATTTTTATCCTCGAACATCTAGGCGTAATACATTTTCATCCGTGGGAGAGCTATGCTGAAGCATGCGGACGCACTAATTGTGCCGGCTCGTCCAAAGTGATGCCACCGGCTCACAGAATACTCAGTGTGAAATGGTAGTTGTACTTGAATCGGTGCTTTGAATCTATTTTTAAGACAGTTTCTGCGGCACAACACCACTCTATGGAATTAGCGGTTTATCTGGTATTTCCAAACCAATACGATATGGGAGCTTCTAAAAAAATTGTATCTATTATATATTGTATATATATTATAGGCCGACAACGCACTGGCTTCCTGGGGTTACGGGATGGTATAATATTAGTTTGCACACCATAGTACCGTGAACCACAATTAAAAAAGTCTTCATGTGGATTATTTCACTAACATTTTTAATTTTATTTTGATTATCATATTTTTTCTGTTTCTATTTTGAAGATTTAAAAGTGCTTACAATAAATCATTTTAAATAAATTGCTTATTTATTACTAATGCTATTATATAAAATTTACTTACCATATACTGTGAGAGCGGCGAGGTCCGATATTCTTTTGCCGGCTATATTCTCAGCCACACAACTGTAGTTGGTCATATCCTAGAATAAATAAATGAGCTTTTAAATTTTCATTGAATAGCACATATTTACTAAGTAATGATTGGTATCTAACCTGTCTTTTTATATAGTATAACGAATAACGGAACACACGGGACTCCAATAGCAGATCCGATAAGAAATCTTCACCACCCATAATGTTTGTGTTTCTGCTACTGAGCGTTTTTAAGGCATATTGTGCCGCAACGTTCTCTAAAATAAGCTACCTGCATAGGCATTTCTAAATATATATGACTTTACTGTAATTTCGGCAACGCAACCGCGACTCAGACGGAGTTGTTAGCGTCCATGGGCGGAGGAACGCTTATCTTAGGTTAACCAATGGTTTGCCTCCCTATTTTCATAAAAATACAGTAAAGTGAATATTTTTCTTAATATTCTATTGTGTAATGATCTTCAAATTAAGCACGCTAATGGTAGCCCTTAAGAAGTAAAACCTTCTCGGAATGATGGCTAGTAAAAGAGCATATAAAATGAAAAACACATTGAAGACAGGAGCAAAAAGCGACCGCCGACATATCTCCATAAACATTTAATTAAGAAAATGTTCCGACACACCGAGGTAATGTTACAGAGCGGTTGACACTGGTTGCAATTAATACACGTCTCGCCGCAAAGGGGTAAGTAATTAGCAGAGTGCTTTGTTGGAAACGAGAGATGGTGTTGAACATTTGCAATTCTATCACACAACACTCGCGCCAACACCGGCCCCTGATTGCATAGGAATTGACAATTGATGTGTATTAACTGTACTGCACGGACTCTGCTCTGTGGTAAGACTCGCGTTAAATATATTCACTTTATAATTTATTCAAAAGAGAAAACGAAATGGTCTATATTTATCCTGTTTTTTATAAGCACTTTTAAAATGTCAAAACAATACAAAAATAATTACGTAATAAATTACAACGTAGGTTTAACCGAGAAGAACCGGCAAGTGATTTTTATTAAAAAAATTTATTGCATAGCGGACAAAGGAGCAAGTGGGTCTCCTATATGGTTTAGCTGGATTAAGGGAACGCCGTCGCCCATGAACAACCGCGCCACAATCTGCGCATTGGTTGTGTTACCGGCTATTTCCGCCGGCTAAGCAGCACTTTTTAAGGGCCTCCAATATAAGCACTCACTCTGCGAAACATAGTATAAGTACCGTTTCACGCTGAGTATTCTGTGAGCTCGTGTTATCACTTTGGATGAACAGGTCCAATTAGTGCGATAGCATATGCTTCAACATGGCTCTCCCACGGGTGCCACATTATTAAGACATTCACCCGGCCACTGTCAAGCTCTTCCAAAGACCTAATAAACTAAAAATTTAATTATAATTATCTGGACCGGAATTAGAACCACGATACACTTTCACTTTTTTTAAACTATTAAGCTGTGCGGCTCTCAAAACACTTTTAATTAGATTATTCAACAATAGTTATTTCATAATCTATGTAGGATATATAGTTGTACACAAACAAACTCATCGTCACGTACAATATGGAGGTAACGACAAAAGAGAAAATTTAATATAATTAAAACGAATAAAATACTTTGTGCAACTATTTTGGTATTTGGGAGGGCAATGAGGGCCGGGCTAATATATGCTATAATATGACGCTTTATGGTCGCCAGAAATGATACCATGGGCTCACAGATTATCAGCGAGAAACAGAATTTGTAATAGGGCTTGACAGTAGCTGGACGAGTCTTGCCATTCTCACCCGTGGAAGAGCCATGCTGTAGTATATTCCGACTAAAACGCCGGTAACGCACCCGTGGACACGCTTAACTTTTGCTGGACGAAAAAGTTAAGGGTGTCTATAGGAAGGACCGCTTATCCCGAATCTTTTGCTCGTTTTCATTAAAAACCCCAAAATTTACACGTCGGTGATTGGTTCATAGCTTGGCAGGCGTGGAAATGTGCCATAAGATGTTTATTAGCGTCAAGATCTGATAATGTGAGCTCATCGCATTCATCACGCGCTGTAGCGGACAATCGCGGCATCTCGACCCCTCTTCATTCCTGTCCATCGCACAAATGACGTTTATTAATTGCGAAACGTGTCGCTTGTCACGTTTGGCAAACGTTTGAAGACGATAGCCAGTATTTTTATAACTCTTAGTGAATTACTCTTGTTAGTCTAATTGAGGATGATAATTTTGACAATATAAGGACGTCTTCTCTCGATCTTTTTTATTCGAGATGGATACATTTAATAGATATTTCATCTTATCTGTGATATCTAGAATATGTATGTATTAATCTATTAGTTTGATATAGATCGTCAATCTATCTGACAATCTATCACCAGGCGTGCGAAATGTTTTATCAAGACGAACCGGCAATTAAATTTTACTTATTTTATTTATTACATCGCGAACTACGGAACAAGTGGGTCATCTATATAGTAAGAGTACCGCCGCCCATTAGCTACTGCGCCACAGTCAGCGACATTTTTGCCTCCGATATCCTCACTCACTCATCGAAACAGTAAAAGCACCGTTTCAAGTACAATTAAATAAAATTTCACGATGAGTATTCTGTGGGCCCGTGGTATCACTTCGAACGAGCCGGCCCAAACAGTGCGTCCGTATGTACTTAAGGATGACTCTCCCACGAGTGCGACAGTATAAAGACACTCGCCCGGCCACTGTCAAAGTTCTTCCAGAGACCAAATAAATTACAATTTAAAATTGTCCGGACCGGGATTCGAACCTGATAGAACTCGCTTCACGATAGGCTTGCCTACACTTACCTATGAGGCTCTCGAGGTTTTGTAACGTAATTAGAAGTATATTTCTGATTTATAATATGAACATGCTATGTAATGTGGTTCTCATAAAACACGGGATTGGGAAGTTGGTATTCGATGCTCGATATAGAACCGCTTCCAAATAGCGAATATTCTAAGCTTTATGAGTTATGGCGGTTCTGACATCGTATGTTTAATTATACGAACCGACGCCGCATCTCTGTAATTGGCACATTTGATGACTAAAGCAAATGATAAATGTTATACGATTTTGTAGGCTGTCACAATGAGTGAAAAACAGAGTGAATAACGCCATCAAAAGTTACATGCACGGATCAATGACCACGTGTGTAGCTGACTCATTATGACTAATATATTTCAGGATTTTCAGCCCTGTAACATACAGCAATGGATCTAATTTCATTTAGAGAAAAGATGCGGATATTGAATCCCACATGTTACTAACGAAAGTGATTGTTGTAATTTGTGGTACAATTAATTAGAAAAGTTTATGACTCCATAAAAATACAAAAATGAGATTGATGGGTTGATCATAAAACTCATTTATGCTTATCATGAAATTCAAAATACTTATGTTTTTTTTTAATAAAAATTGTAGCAAACGAGCAGGTGGCTCACTTAAGCGGTCCTCCGTCCATGGACACACCTAGCCAATGCAGAGTCTAGGATGCGTTGCCGGCCTTTAAGGAATATGTACGTTCTTTTTTTGAAGGTCCACTGGTCGTATTGGTTTGGAAATAGCCCTGCTGGCAGCTGATTCCATAGAGGCGGTGCGCGGCATAAAATGCTTTAAAAAACGTTCAGTTATGGAACGTTGTGATGGTTTTTCACGTTTTAGAGAGTAATCACTGTATCTACTGACCGATCATGAAAATTGATCCACCAATAGAAATGTTAATTGTTATATTATAGCTCATATATTAAAATGAATACTGAAAAATGAGAAGACCTTTTCGTGGTAGTCGCATTTGCAAAGTCGAAGAAAAACTATTCTTACAAGCGCTGCCTTAACATTGAGCGTTAGATGAATTGAGTTAAAGGGAGAAATTGTAGAGTGATAATGTAAAAAGTGTGTGGCAGCATATATCTTTCATAATTTTTATAGCAAAACGTTTTCAGGTTAAGCTAGACTTATTATAAATAATTGCAAAGATAATCCGGCAACGCAACCGCGATCTAACCGGGGCTAAGTATGTTTACGGGCAGCTTATATGTGAGCCTGTTACCTTTGCCTCTAGAAACTTTTTTATTTTAAGAAAAGAATATTTAATTCATAGAATATTTAAAACTTCCACAAAGTATAATTATAAAAATATGACATGGCATTCATATTGTTCTGTGTATTTATCTACGCCCTAAAATAAAAAATCATAGATGTTCCGTTAAGAAACAATAGCAAAAGACATATCCCATTCAGAATAAATTAGATGTTCGTTGGGTGAAAGATGAATTCTCATAGTTTTACCAGACATGAATAAAACATTGAAGAATGGACCAAGTTTGAAGCCCGCCAGACTGTAATTAATCACATAAATATTCAGTTTATAATTGAAAAGTTAGGAAACATTTAAGACTAAGCTAATAGGAGAATGACTAGAGATTATAATAATAACAACTATATTTTTCATATTAAATCAAATATGTCATGAAAAGTATATCTTGATTTGAAATTGGCCTCGCTCGGCGCTGATAATGAAGGAAATGCTGTTTTGCATGCTAAGTCATCTTAGAACGTAATGGCGGTAAAGATAGAAACGTGTTAAATTAATATGAATTGTTATTACAAGTTGTGTGAATCGAATGGTGTTCGTTGGTTTTATGCAGTGTGAGTAATAACGGAGACCCTTAAAAGTGGCGCTTAATTGACGTACAAAGCTGGCAACACAACCAATGCGCGGATTTTTTAAAATGACTGACGCTGTCGGCATAAGGCCTCCACAGCTTCTCGCGGACTTTTGGGGCTCGCCGAGCGCGGATTGTGGCCATGTTGGCTATAGGCGGCGGTGTTCTCTTGCTTAAAAGAGACCAACCTGCTCCATAATTGTCCGCTATAGAATAAAAAAACAAGAACGCTATATGATAGCCGACACCAGCCCAAACTTCTGAAAATTTGTAGTGCATATATTGTGGTATTATTTAATGAGAATAAAATCTATTATTTACGTACCTGTAATGACGCTCTTGAGATCAAGAGATTCCCTTCAGCAGAGATGAGAACGTTATGGTCTTGTTGCAGCGGAATTCCGTTCTTCAACCAGGATATCCTTGGTGGTGGCGCTGCTGTTGGTGGTGAGCAGCGTAATGAGGCAGCAGAACCGGCTTCTACTGATGTCGACACTGGCGATAGCGCGAATTGTTTCTTTAGATCTGAAAATACATTCTCTAATAAAAATAGGAACTTGTAATTTTAAAATTTTAAGAGCCTTGTGTCTTGACACTGTCACAACCGAGAGCCATGGTGAAGCATATTCTGACGCAGCAATAAGACCGGCTCGTCTAAAGTGATAGCACGGATTCAAAGAATAACTAGTAAGAAACGGTACTTGTTCTTGTTGAGCGAATGAAGATATCGGAGGCCCTTGAAATTATGCCGCTTATGCGGCGTAAAAAGCAGCTAACACAACTAAAGCGCGGACTATGGTGCAGTTTTCTATGGGAGGCGATGTTCTCATACGATATAGGAGACCCAGTTGCTCCGTTGCCCGCTTTTCCATATAAAATATAATATACTAGGATACTACTAGCTGAATCTGCAATGCTATATGCTCTGTTCTGAATTTTTTACAGGTTATATGTAGATATCACGATCCGTTATTCGGTTATGTAGACGGCCTTTTACGTCGTTTAACAGTATAACTTGTGGACCTCCGGTATCCTCAGTAACTAAGCGAAACACAGTATATTATATATTTTTCGCGATGGTAGTCTGTTTTTTGTACAACATTCTTGACCTGAAGAAAATAATTCCTAATTATTAAGTTAAGAACATATTCCTCGAATAAGCAACACATTATCTGGATGCCAGCAAGTCCCGTCCTGTTCATTTGCAATATTTTTATTTTGAATAATTTAGGCAAACAGATGTCCGTGCGGATTTCAAGTGAGATCACAGTATGTCTTTATAAATTATAACGCTCTGAATTTATCTGTTTTGACTTGGAACAAAGCTTTTAATATATTTCACTGACAATTTACACCATCTGTCTTGCTCGGTGTCTTTTATAACGCGAGAGATTTATGATTAACGCGTACATAATTAAGATGGCTCCTCTTTAGTGTTTTAATTGTTAATAATAAATAATTCTGATATTTAATTAAGTAACAAATGTTATTTACATATGTAAACTGTGTGAACATAGATATTACAAGAAAGCTGAATTGTGTTATGAGCCTACAACGAAGCGAGCCTACAAGAGGTATCTGGATCGAGATCCGGTCCAAATTTTTTTTATGGTTTAGCGAATAA
Source organism: Delias oraia (assembly GCA_018230265.1). Classification (NCBI taxonomy): domain Eukaryota; kingdom Metazoa; phylum Arthropoda; class Insecta; order Lepidoptera; family Pieridae; genus Delias; species Delias oraia. Next base: position 20,859 of record DWCF01001490.1, on the reverse strand, counting down.
AGAGTAGGTACATGGGTCTACTATATGGTAAGAGAACACCGCCACCTACGGAAAACCGCGCCACAGACCGCGCATTGCTTGCGATGTTGGCTTTTTATGCCGCTTAAGCGGCATTTTTACAGGCCTGCAATATCATCACTCATCAACCGAAACACAGTAAAAGGGTACAAGTACCATTTCTCACTGCGTAAATAATGTATATATGTAAAAAAAATATTTTTGATGATCGAGTAGTTTTTCTTATAATAAACCCTTTATATATACATATATATTTGCGAATGCATATTTTCAATAATTTAAAATTTATTTAAATTTTATATATATTCTGATAAAAAACACTATGTTTTGTTTGTAAAACATTTTTGGTTAGAGGTTAAAATGTATTACCAGTCCTGATATAACAGCGTCATGTATAATTTGTTACAGCGTCAGCGCTTTTGCGATCACCAACCCGCATGCCAAGCGTGGTGATTAAAGGCATAATAACCCCCCATAAACACAAAAAATATACGGCTCCTAGTCCCCGGCAACCCCGCTAATCCCATTTACGGTAGAGGCTGTGGATTCGGCGGGGCAAGGGGTGTGAAGAATCTCCGGCAGAGGCTGGATCCAGATCGCTTAAGATCGTAATATATGGGTGTTTTTGGGGAGGCCTTTGTCCAGCAGTGGACTTGATAGGCTGATGATGATGTAGCGCTTCTATGGCAAATGGAATGACCAGAGACCAGTGCGTCCCGTGCACTTCCGATTGGTTTTTCACTGCGACGTAAATTTGGGCAATTCGATTTACTCCTAGTGCTGAGCGCGCCTAAGTTTCACTTCAATAATATTCAAAACTAACACCATTTAATCGACCATAGTTTGCGGATTTTAAAATAGACCATAAACCCCCTTAACGCGTCATTCTATTTCAATCACAGAAATATCCTGTTTGGAGCAAAACTAATACTCCAGTTGGTGCTCAGCAAAATGAACAGTTGAACTCTGAGTGCACGCCATAAATCTGAAGAGAGCGCGCTCCATTACTCTGCCGCGATATGTTTGTTCTGCTGACAGCCATTGTGCCGACCGATACTGGAGCTTTTTAATTTCACGATACGGTACTCGTACTGTAGGTAGTAGGTAACACTTGTGGAACATAAACTAAACAATACTGTTTAAAACAGTTATGTAATTATTATTTTTTATAGTATAGCGGACAACAGAGCAGGTAGGTCTCCTATACGGTAAGATATATCATTTAACAGACCATGGCCAACCGTGTTACAATCAGCACTTCAGTTGTGTTGCCGGCTTTTTACACTGATTAAGAAGTACTTTTACGTCTATACTCGTATATTTAAAAGAAATACGGGTTTATAACTAAGTGTGGGTTTTCTTTTCATGAGATTTAGTATGAATAGGTTTTATCCTAACTTAACATATAAGTTAATATTTTTATTTTCTACAAAATTGGAGGATATTGTTTTTAGTGTAGAGTTTTCGCGTCTGACGGGAGCAAGGATTTATAATTGCACCCGGTAGGTGTCGACTCCACAATGCATATAAAGTATTTAAGCAATCTTTCAAAGAATATTTTTTCTGTCCAATTCTCAACGCGAATTGTTTAATTGTTTAAAGAACAAGCATTTATCCTCGTGGGAGGACCGTCAGCCTAGACACAATAATTGATGGGCAGCGATTAATTTTTTATTAGTTTTCATTGAGATTGACGTGAGACCATGCTATCGTGCAATTTAAAAGCGGAAGAGTGTGATTAGTTTATCATTTTCTAATTTATCATAAGTAAGAAATTGTTCCGTTCAATGCATTGTGCGAGTTTTTAATGAATTTATTATTGTCTAATACATATTTATAGGTATTTTCTAAGTAATTTAATTGGCTACTTGATATGTTTTTGAAAAATTCATTAAGATATACATTTGTTAATTTTTATTTACGAATATTACTGTATTCAAGTTCATTAGAAAGATTTTACTGGTATTATATACTTCTTCTGAAAAAAATTGGATATTATTTAATACAAATGCTGAAAAAGTCATAATTTAATATAATTTTATATCTGAACTCTTATGAACAGTTAGTTGTATAATTTAATTAATTAAAGACTTAAGGCTACTAAATGTAGCCTCTTCAATGAAGAACACCAAAAGAATTAGCTGTCCGTTTTATTTCAGTTTTCTTTTATACGGTCCTACATAACTTACATATATAATAACAGATGTCTTATAAAATTGACTTTTTGAAAATAGATAATTATGAAAAGCTTTTTTTAATATGAGGAATTGCAATTTCGGCCCAAATAGCACCTCAAAGGTCGCTAGGAATTGAACCCAAGAGCCCAGGACACGGTACCATTCACGGAATCCTGTATATTGAGAAATACAGTCAACCTAGGTCTAGTCTACCCAGCCTTAAATTGGGTCACCATGTATCAAACACAATCTATGCTCCGGCGTAGGTACTGAAACTAATTTTCACTTCAAACCCAATATTTTAAGACACTCAAATGTTCTTCCAGAGACCGAATATAAATTCCAAATAATTGAAAATTACTTTTCCGACGGGGAAGCCAAGCTGATACCTCCCGCTTTGCTACTACTACTTAGCTACGTGTTACATTAGTTTACAGCTTATATAGTACTAGACACATGACTTTATAAAATCATTGTCATAGACACCAACGCCATATTTATGTAATATTTAGAACTGAACTCTTTTCTCTGAATGGTTGTTTAGGCAATATTCCCACAGTGTGACAAATGTTGTGCGAATTGGTTGGTTTGCTGAGTTCTCATGCTGCTTAGGAATTTTCGCCATGTCGTCGCCGCGGCCCGGAAATGCAGACAAAGGTGGACATAGGACATACGCGAGCCGCGCATACAAATCACAACGGGGCCTTTTAGGTGCAAATGTGGTAAACATTAATGCTTAAGTGTTTCATGTAAAACAAGTTTTACAATGAAGTAGCGAAGGTTTCGTACCTATTTTAGGGATGTCTATAAAGTCTACAGTAATCTCCGAGTTTAAGCTCTCAAATCCCTTGATGCATTATGAGGGTATTTTATGCCTTGGTAAATTCTTTTATGGATACAGAGAAATGCGAGCAAGACGCTCTCATAAGATGAGCGATGAGCTCTTCCTCTGCTGGACTCTAGATGCGTTGCCGGCCTATTAGAATTAAAAAAATATTTATTCAGATATACTTAGTGTTGCTGTAAATTTCCATAGTATTGTAATTCTATTTTAGACGAATACATAGTCCATTTGTTATTTAGCTTTCTTATGAAAATTCGATTCCAGAAAACGTAATATATGTAACTCCAAAAAGTATTGCGAATAAAATTTAACTTTATTCATGTGGAATTAAATATAGAATCACTTAAATAAATAATATATAAATAAATAAAATAATTTATAATATACTTATAATAGCCAAAGTTTGTAGACTATTCACGAAAACGCCCAAAGCTAGTCAAGAAACTCAGTTGTGTTAGTACTTTTCCAATATTCCTTAACTTTTTTATTGTATAGCAGACAATGGAGCAGGTCTCCTATATGGTAAGAGAACACCGCGGCTAATAAATAACCGCGCCACAGTCCGTGTATTGGTTGTGTTGCCGGCTGTTTACGTCACTTAAGCGGCACTTATAAGAGCCTCCGATATACTCACTCATTCTGCCAAACACAGTACAAGTACCGTTTCGTTTGACTATTCTGTGAGTCCGTGGTATGACTTCGGACGAGCCGACCCAATTGGTGCGTCAGCATATGCTTCAGCGTGGCTCTCCCGCGAGAGTTATAAACGCTACATCTCTTCACTTAGAACAGTATTACGCAACCAAAACTGTCCTATAATTGTAATTGTATCGCTAAAGGCCCATTTACTTATCCAGCTATTAAAATTGACATTTCGAATGCTCCATCATTGGTGTTTTTGTTTGGTATTTTGAATGTAACATGAATATGCGGGTGGGATTGTTCCTATTAAATTTCGTCTAATATAAAACAGTTTTACATAGCTTAAGTAATTTGGTTAGATAATTGCTTATGTATATTATACTATTCGGTTGCAGAGAAACTAAAAAATAATTATTTATCTCTTAACTTAACTCTTAATACTAGCGTGTAATAATCCTTGTACTGTCTTTCGCTGATTACTTATAATAGACATAAAAAGGCAACACTAGCAAATCTGTGTTCCATCCGCTAAACCACATTCTCGACTAAAAAGGGGAGTGTAATATGCATTTCTAATACGATCTCTTAATATTCCAACCTGTTACACGTCCCTCATCTTCACAGTGAAATAATCCCGTCCCATGAATCATCTAATCCTGCAATAGGAAATCGTTTCATATGATACGCATAACGTCTAAATATACGAAGACGCCTCTCGTCCTAATTGCACGTTGTACACGCTTTAAATTCTCATTCCGACAGTTTTAATTGTTCCCCGAGTGCTTTAAATACGCTTAGAAGTGGCAACTTCACGGCTATTCATGATAATACATAGTTCCGGAGATGAACTGTTCTTAAGCGTTGTTTTTTATTAAAGTATGTATACGAAAATAGTAAGTTTTATTGCCTTTCTTAAGTAATTATAATAAATTAAGCATAATCTAACCTGATCTTAAATAAATATTTATGAAAAAAGGGAGATGATGAAGAGGAGGCTTTGATATCACCTCGGGGATATCAAAATATTTTTCTAAATATTTTTTTGTATAACAGGAAGTAAACTGATAAGTTATGTGTGTTGTCGGTAAGGATAAGGCTTTTCTTAACTAGAATTACTAATTGAAATGACAAGTTCAGTTAACAAATGATGATATTCTAACTGAAATAATGCACATCACTCTTAATAACAAAGTGTCAATAATGACTACTTCATTTGACAGTTCGTTGGTTTTTGTGTACATAATCATAGATTTTTTTATACGGCTTCTCGCTTTTGGCCAGAGCGGTGTTTACAGCTTAACACCCAGTCCACAAGTAGCCCGAGCCGAGTCGAGGTTGTGGCCTCGTCTAGTAGTTAGCGTTATTTGCAACTAGCGCAAGGACGTCTCCTGCGATATTCGGATCTTTCTATGTGTCATCACCGGATTCATAGAAATAAATAAACATCTAGCGATATTTATTAAAGAATAACTCCAACTCCTAGACTATGCATCTTGCCGGAATCGAGAGTGCGCGTAAAAGTGTCACAGCTAAGTCTTCTAAGCAAAGATTTACGAATACTTACAGTCTTTATACGCAATTTAATGTTCCTACATGTGTTCCTCTGCGGTGGGTATGGAATAATATTGATTGCAGTCACAGCTGTTCTATCCTGGCACATTTATTTTTATATTTATTTTAATGGTATAGCCAACAACAGAGTAGGTCTCCTTATCGTTATATGGTAAGAGCACACCGCCGCCCATGGACTACCGCGCCAGTCCGCGCATTGGTTGTGCTGCCGACTTTTTACACCACTTGAGCAGCAATTTCTTCTATAATAATATTATTATCGCACATTTAGCTCAGTATTCAGTTAAGCTAAAGGTTCCGAAAAGCATTATAAAATCACTGACCATTTTGATAGCGTAGGAGTGAGTACGAATTGTGCGCAGGAAATGAAACGTTTCGAAGTAATTTATGGCCCACGAACGACCAAGCTTTGTCCCACTTATCATTTGCGGCCATCGCAACCACACTTTCCCGCCAATTTCCACTTAAATTTCATCATTAGCTATGTAATTGATTTATACTTTTATTGTCAATTTGTAAACTTTGATTCCTTTAATGACAAATACCTACAAAAACCCGGCAAACGTTGTTTTGCCACAATTTTCATAATTTATGAACATTGACTATTGAGATTACAATGAGAGTATAATGTCACAGGATCGCAATTGAACCCTAAAATCCTACGCAGGGCTGGAGATTCTGTCATACAGATTTCGAGCTAAGTAGGTATAGCCTTTAGCTCTCTCAAAGGTTTCGTTGAAAAATTTGATGTCTTTTAGTCGTGTGAGTGACAGAATATAAAAATTCTTTCAACTGAAGAATGATTATTAATTAAAAATCAGTTGTTAACCTAAGAAAAAGTATTTGTGTTAAAAAGGCTTTATTATTTCACGTAATAATGTGATTTGATGCAAATGGATTCTATTGGCAGCATTATGAAACGAAAGGTGATTTTTACAGCTTTGAAGCTTTTCAAATAAAACCTGGATGAAATATGAAATTTTTAGAGCGGGTGATGACCCTCTATTGAAATGTAGAACGCAAAATAAAATATTTTTATTAGTTTTAGCGAGCGGTTCGTAAAAAAACGAAATTACGGTTCAAACGAGGTTTTATACGGTTGGTAAAAAAATCTTTACAATATATTTAAGTTAACTATTTTGTATTTTCAAATTCTTTATACATAGTGATAGTACTTATGAACGTTTCAAAAATGAAGTTGCAGACATGTTAGCGAACACGCCCAGAAATCCATTAATTACAGTCAAGAAACTTATATAGGTATGTATATATATATATATATATATTACGGTTTAGCGGACAACGAAGCAGAAGAAGAGAAGACAGAGAAACGAGAAGTAACGAAACAGTAGAAGCACCGTTTCAAATACAACTACCGTTTCGCAGAAAGTATTCTGTGAACCCTTGGTATCAATTCGGACGAGCCGGCCTAATTAGCGCGTTAGCATATGCTTCAGCATAGCTACCCACGGGTGCATTTTTATACGGGTATAAACTTATATTAACAGTAATTTTGCATGCTTTGTTTTAAGACATTTTTAAATATATACATACAAGAAGTGGAGGTACATATAATATGGGTTAGACTCTCGCTAGGCCCAATAAACTATAATTTTTTATTCGGACTGGGATTGGAACCCGATACCTCTCGCTCCGTGATATTATGACAGCATATCTACGTGGCTTTATATTTATTGGAAATGAGCAGGTTTAATTAATAATTTATTATTCACATTCAATATTCAACGTGCATTAACGACGAACCAAAATATGTTTATGTTAAGTGAAGTTAAGTAAATGTTAGTTAAGCAAATAATACAGTTGCATCATAAATATACATTTACAAATTAAAATATTCAATTAATCGTTTTAAATCGCTCTTACACGGTTATGGAAAAAATATTCTTGTATCAATTTAAAATGTATGCTAATTCCCGAAAATTTTACTACAAACCAATATGACATGAGAATCTTCGATAAAAAAGCGTGCATGTCCCTTCAAAGCCGGCAATGTACCTCCTCTCCTGCTCCTCTGTAAGGGCTAGGTGTATTCATAGGCGGAAGACCGCTTACCCTAATAATAAAAAAACAGGACCATCAGGTCCTGTATGTTTTTTTTTATTATTTTATAGCGGACAACGGAGCAGGTTGGTTTCCTACATGGTAAAAGAACACCACCGCCCATGAACAACCGCGCCAGTCTGTGTTTTGTTACCGGCCTTTTACGCCGTTTAAGCGGCACTTATAAGAGCTTCCGATGTCATCACTCAGCGAAACACAGTACAAGTACCATTTCACACTGAGTATTCTGCCATCGTTTTTATATATAAAAAAAATATTTTCAATCGTGTGAGTTTTCTTAAATAAAAATTGTATTTGGGGAGAAACGAAGCTCCGCGTAACCTAAAAATAATGTAATAAATGAACATAATAAATCAAATAAAACGTTGAATTGTCAAAAATGAAATAAGTTGCATACATATTACAGACATTTTCGACGCCAATTGTTTTCTTCAATTTTTAATTCTTTAACTTCAAAATCTCAAAAACAATAGCTGTAAAACACATATTTTTTTTTATAGAATTGTTTAGAAATTAACACGGAATCGAAAATCCGATAAGGATTCAAATTGTAACAAGAAATGAGCAACTATTAACAAGTGGGTGAATTTTCGTGAACATTGCGAAGATTTGGAAACTTAGTTCAGTTGCTTGAAAACTAAAATATAATTTCAAAAATAGGCCCACTTTACAATAGCATCTTTTTTTTACATTTCATTCGCCAAAATCTAACAAAGCATCCGAAATTGATAAACTTTAACTGTTTTGACAGTCAATTAACAATTTATTCATTTTCAATCTACAAAAATTTAACCTCCATTTAAATACTCCCCGAGGGCGCTAACAAAACAGACAATAAATCTATTAGACATTATTTAATATCCGCGGATGATTTACTCCCAACACAATATTAAATCGAGGTCTGAACTAATGGATTTCAAAAGTACACATACATCTTACAATGTGATGGGTTTTCAACCATTAATCACGACTAATAAATTCCTTAACTGATTAAGAATGAAATAGATGTACCATTTATCATATTATATTATATTGCAGATAATTTGCCACTGATGGGAGGTTATAATTGCCCATGGACAATCACGCTTTAATCTATATTTTGATTGTGTTCACTCAACAAAACAGTACAAGTACTATTTACGTGACAAAGTGAAAACATTAAAAAGGTGGAAATACAAAAATTACAAACGATTAAAAAGGGCTGTGTTCCCCACCACAAGTGGCTGAGATCACCCACTCATACACACTAACACAAAAATAAAACTTAAATCGCCAACTAAAACATTTCAATAAATGATTCCAAAAATGGGGTAAGACGGTAGCACAACTAAACTGCGGAATGTGGTGCTGTTTCCCGGTGGTGTTCTTAACACTCACCGGGAAACAGCTCCTTTGTCTCCTATACCATAAAAAAGTATAAATATTAACGTTGAAATTGTACAGAAGATATGATTTAAATTTTAATTTATTCAGATCTAAGATTGCTTTCCCACTTCATTAATTCAAAAGATACTTGAATATAAAACAGTTGTATGTTCACTAAAGATGCGAGTCCTCAAAAATACCACGCACCTGTCCAGAACCGATGAATAAACTTAGTGAAATGTATCGGTGTTTCAAACACTCGTAATAAAAACGTCAATAAACATTTGATACTAAACGCATAAAATCATATCCGGTGTGATAACAGAATATATTCGAAGAGTTGGACTAAAGAAAAACCGCCCGGTTTTTTTTAATGAAAACGGAGGCACCCGAGCAGGAGGCTCACCTAAGCCGCGAGGCTAAGTGATTGTATGTGGTTCTTTTTATAATCATTTTATATCTTAATTATTCTAATTTATTTGTTCAAACAATGCCATCTTATATTCCCCATTTTCAATAGTTCTCTGTTTGTTGTCCATACTTATTATTTTATTGTTTTTTGGGTTTACTGTGTATGAGGAAGGGCTGAAAATCAGCATTTCACCACTTATGGCTGTTTATCCTCTTTTTTTGTATAGGTAATTTTAAAATAAAAAAATATACCGGCAACGCACCCGCTGCCCTGCAAAAGCTAGGCCATGGGCCATGGCCATTTTGATTTTTTTTTAAAGTCTTTTTTTTTAACACAGCCTACTATTTACTTGTAAACTGTGCCGTGATGCAATGTTTCGTAAAAGCTCATAATTTGAGTATTTCCGTCAGTTATTTTGATATAACCTACTTTCAGCTTGAACCGTGACGATCCTACGCCTAAAATTAAATTTCCTATGAATATTCTTGTTTCCTCTAAGCTTCAGGAAGTTTATGACATTAACAAACGTCAAATTCTTGGAAGTGTACATTCTCAATTAAAAACACGTCAGTTTCGAGAGATTAGCTATAAACTCTTTGTTATGTCTTTTATAACATTGCATTGGTACGGCATATATTTCCTGTGATGATGTTTCTTAGTAAACTAAAACCGTTCGTTCTTAACACCAAACTTCTGGAAAGATTAATTAGACAAAATCAATTAACAGATATATAAATAAATTATATCTTCTTCTTTTTCCTATTTGTGACTTCTTAGACAATGCTGCACATGTCAGTATAGTGATAATTACATCAACAACGACAGAGAAATGTATTATTTCAAATAATTATTGAGATTTGCTCAAAATTAATTACGCCTCTTAAAACCCATTCGAGAGCCATGCTGAAGCATATGCGGACGCACAAATTGGACCGGATCGTCCGAAGTGATACCACGGGCTCACAGAATACTCAGAGTGAAATGGTAGTTGTACTCGAAACGGTGTGTCTATTGTGTTTCGCTGAGTGAATGAGGATATCGGAAGCCCTTAAAATGCCGCGAAAGTGGCTTAAACAGCCACGGTAGCGCGGTTATCCATGTGCGGCGGTTCTTTCTTACCATATAGGACACCCAGCTGCTCCGATGTCCGCTATACGATAAAAATAGAAGCAAGGGTTGAAATGTTATGTCCCTTGCGTTGGACTTAAAAAAAACTAAATGGAATTTAAAACTCGATTCAGGAATGAGATATTTCGGTTGAGTGAGCAGGAAAGGCACTCGCCTGTTAATATAGCTTTGCAACAACTGATATCAAAGTTTTTAATGAGAAATGCATCGCTTATCATTTTATTATTAAAACTTTTATAAACTATTGTTTATCTATAGATATAGTGTATGAATAACTGAGTCTCTTAGCCGAAGCTGCTTTGTAAGGTACCGAAGTTACTGCGATTCGATTCAAGGCTATATAGAATTAAATATACGGATGTCTATGGAAATCTATAGAAGGTCTTGAAAATGGTAGTAAATGTCTTTTACACTATTGGGTCAGGTACTTTAGTTTTAGATCCTTATAGCTAAGTCGTCTAATTAGCCTACATCGAAGCGATAGGTATCAGGATCGATTCCCGGTCCGCTTAAAAAAATATAATTTATTCAGTCTGTAGTTTGTGTCTTGACAATGGCCGGTCTCACCCGGCGGACAACTGTCACGTGTCTTAGACAATCAAGCCTTAACACTGTCACATCCTTGGTAGTCCCACGCTGAAGCATTAATGCATTTCATGGGTCAGCTCGTCGGAAGTTACCACGGGCTTTTATAATACCACCATGAATAAGTTTTTGTATATGCGTTTCTCAAAGATCTACCTAGTTATAATTCTTAAGTGGCAGCGCGAATCGTTTGTCTGGTGTCTAGTAATGCCTACTGTATAATAAAAATGAAAGAAAATGATTACTTACAAGCTAACTCCACAATCGCCGGTTGGCTCCGTATGTCCCCCCTACTACTCCAGGCGTGGCACCTGCACGAGAAGCCGTCCTCACCAAAGTACTCCTCCAAATGGTCCCTCGTCACATTACACTCAGCTTCCACAATCCTAATCCCACTCTGAGGGTCCACAAACTCAAACTGAATACTTCCCACTGACCTCACATCGTTACACATAAAATACACCTGCAGTGCGTTGGCGGCGCGACACCGCAATGTTGCAGGCTTATTTCGCACCACGTACGCGTGCTGAGGTTCCAGCAAGAACATCGGCAGTTCAGAGGAACTCTGCAACAGATGGTCGCCAGAGAGAGACGGCAACTCATCAGCGTCATCTCGGTTCTCATTCTCATCGTCTTTATGACCTTCATGGTCGTAATCTTCTTCTAAATAGTCTCTGTGTGGAGGTGGATTCTTCTCTGAGTTGTAAGGGTCCAAGGCCTCAACGCCCGCGGGATGGGCGTACTCAGGTCGGAGAGGAATTGGCGGCTGGGCTGTCGTGCTGTTCTCTGGGTCCGTTGAGCCCGACTCATCTGAAATGAATAATATAACATTATAGCAATACTATGTTACAGTAATAATAAAGTTGTTGAAAGGATGTTAGAATGAATTCAACATATCAAACATTTTCATATTATCAAATAGTATGGCCAGTACCTATGTATAAAAACAGTTTTATAAAAATTGGAAGAAAAAAGGCAGGAGGCTCATCTAAGAAAAGCGGTCCTCTGCCAATGGACATCCCCAGCCCCTGATGGGGCACGGGTGCAATACTGCTCTTTTATGGATAGGTATGCTCTTTCTGAATAACTTCAAAGTCGTATTGATTTGGAACTACCTCTGGCAGCAGATTCCACAGAGTGGTTCTTTTATTTTTCCGCACGACGGCCCATACCGAAGCTCGAGTCACGCAAGATACGCCCTTGCTCTAGACGCGGAAAAGACTATGTTAAGATGTAAAGGCCGCTCTGGCCAACAGCGAGAAACCGTATATAAATGACTTTTTTTAATAGTACAGCGGACACTAGAGCAGGTACATAATAAGAAAACACCGCCGCCCATAGACAATCGCGCCACAGTCCGCGCATTGGTTGTGTTACCGGCTTTTTACGCGGCATTTAAAGGCTCTCCGATATCCTCACTCACTAGGCGAAACACAGTAGAGGCACCGTTTCTAGTACAACCTATTTCATTCGTATTTCACGCCGAGTATTCAGTGAGCCCGTGGTATCACTTCGAACAAGCCGGCGCAATTAGTGTTGTCCGCATATGCTTCAGCATGGCTCTCCCATGGATGTGACAATATTAAGACACTCGTCTTGTCACTGTCAATGCCTTCCAAGAGATCGAGTAAATTATAATTTATAATTGTCCGGACCGGGGTTCGAACCCGAAACCTCTCACTTCATGGTAGACTTATTAAACCACTTATCTATCCAGTTTTAGTAATTTAGGTAGCCTATGTGTATTCTTCGTATTGATTAATGGAAGTAGAAATGTGTGGAGGCATAAGAGATATATAGTCAGGATCGTTATCGTCTCAATACGATGTATTAAGTCAAGCTCATACACAAATAGCTTCCCTAATATTCTAATACGTTCTAATTGTAGACAGTTAATAAAGTCGCGTGCCGGTTAAAATAAACGACAACTGTCATAATAACTCCTCCCTCGGGAGCAACATCGATTTCTCGAAAGTCCGCACCTGGTTGACGCCTCACTCGCTCCTGTTTACACGCAAAACATAGATATTTGGATACTGTATACCCCATTTTACCAATTTCACATAACGCCACTCGAAAAGGCACCTAAATCCGTTGCGAGAGGTATGATTTTCGAATTGTCAAAACTGAAGCACCCTCGGCAAATTTTCGCTCAGAAATCGTTATCAGCACATCAGTGTATGTTTCTCTTCCAACAGTGTTGACAGTAATACCTCTAGTATTGTGTTACCATTTCAAATGTTCGAAAATAAACCGCAAGTCACGCGAGACGCGGATAACTTAATTAGTTTCACTTCCGATATTTCTATTTCCGATTCCGTGGGGTCGGATGTGATTTCCTTTTGGGAGTTTCGTTAATGAGATTGCTATGGCTTTTAATCGTGTTTGTAATTGACTTTTAGAGCCTCGTAGCTAAGTGATCTTATAAATCTACCACCAAGCGAGATATATCGAGTTCGAATGGCGGTCTGAATAAAAAAATAATTAACTTATTTGGTTTTTGAAGAGTGGATATTGGCCCCGCACGCGTGTCTCACTGTCGCAGCAGTGGGAGTCACGTTGAAGCTTATAATGACTTCGTAATTGAGCCTTTTTTTAATGGGAACCGATGTGGGGCCATATGGCCCATACATACAACACGGGCTGGACATCTCACCGTGAATACTTATTAGGCCGGCTCGTCCGCAGTTATGTTACGAGCTCAAATAAAGCTCAGTGTTTCACTTAAGCGGCGTTATAAAACCCTCGACAACCAAACCAAAGCGCGGACCACACGGTTGTCAATGGCCGACGGTGCTTTCTTTTTATACACCTAACCTATAATGCAAAAGCTTACTGATTGACATGCGTAGCAACCAGCGAAGCGAAATGCCAAGGAGGGACTTCCAAGAACGAAACATCAATATTTACGAAGACCGAGTGCTGTATAATCATGAGCTTCGATCGATAATACTGGAACAGAGAGATGGCTAATCGCTCATGGCTTTAAGGTAATGTAATGGCGTATTCAAAAATTTGAATGGTAATGGTTGAATGTGGTAAAATTTTTAAGGGGTTATTACCCAAGGCGAATCGCGTTTTGGCTCATGATGTACTTTTCTATGAGAAATCTGGAGTCAAAGGAGCTTTATATAAGGAGCTGTTCATTAATCACGAAAAGCTTGAAAAAGGGGGAGGGCTTTGGAAAAATCACAAAATATCACAAGGATCTAGTAGTATGATTCGTCCAATATTTTTTTGTCAAACACATCATTTTGATTAATCATATACTTAAAAGTGACTTGAAACTTTAATATTCCGTATAGGTAGATACAATAAATACACATGATATTGGATAGATACCACGGACTTCTTGTACTGTATTTCGCTTAATGAACGAGGAGACTACTGAAATTATTATATATACTCTTACTATAGAGGAGACCTCGCTCCGTTGACCGCTATACCATAAATAAAATATATACTTAAACATTTTTATATTGAAAAGAATATACTTGAACGATTAGTATATTAGGTACAGGGGGGATCAGAATAATTCTGTTAGTAAATGTAAATCCATTCGCGCAGGCCATCAGCTAGCCTACTGCAAATCATTTTCCGCTATCGAAAATTTAATAGCCAATTAAAAGTTATGTCCTATTTAATTCACTATAACACGGCAAAGTTCAAACTGAGGAAAGTTTTGTAAGTCAATCAATAATTCCGAAGGGTTATAACGTCACTTCCTTGACAGAATGATTTTATTTCATATCTAGTTTAATAATGTAATAAGGGTGCCCATGGGCAGCGGATATAAAGTCAGTCTATGTATATGATTATGAATAAATTTCTCGTCATTTGCAGGATATGCTAATTTTCTGCTTTAATATAAAGAAAGCTGAAGTTCATAGAATGCTCTCAAAATATGGGAGGCCGCTATTAGTGAAATAACCAGTCGAGAATGTTTCACCACTTCATATTTGATGGGACCAGCGATGGACAATCTTTTGAATCATATATATAACCAGTTTCTTTACAATAAAGCCTCGAATTTAAGGTAATAGCGGCGGCATAAATGTACGGCTAATATATATAAAATTTCATAAACATCTCTCTTTAGTCTATTCTTCATGTCTGAGGAACGTAACCAGCATCAGGGTTATAAAACATTTCCTGGGAAGTTTTCCGTTGCCTAAACATCAGTCAAGCCAAGATAAGATTTTCCCATATAGCTCTGTTAGCAAATATTTAGGTTTAGTACATTAGATCCAATCAGACATAAATAGCCGTTTAATCAATATTCCGTCAGTCGCGTCACACACTCGTACGCCTGACGGTCCCTCAATTAAATATTCTATTAAACCGATCAACTAAACGCATTGAGAGACCTCTGTATGAATTCATTTCACTTCGATCGCTGTGTTACAACGCTAATATAGATATTAAGAAATAAAATATCATTTTGTCGTGATTAAATTACCAAGCCGATTCTTTTTTTTTTGTGATACAGCGGGCAACGGAGCAAGTCTACGAAAAGAAATGACCGCCGCCCATGGGCCACAGCGTCATAATCCACGCTTTTTATGCCGCCGTATAATCTGTAGGGCCGATAGCCTCACTCACTCTGTGAAACACAGTAGAAGTACTGTTTCAAGCTGGTATTCTGTGAGCCCGTTTCACTTCAGACGAGCAGCACATACGTATTTGTACATATTTGTACGTCAGCATATACTGCAGCAAAACACTCCGCCTATGTACCCTCAGCCTCTGCTTCGCCGCGAATATGATGCCGGCCTTTTAGGGACATTCATTTAATATTTACGTAACACAATTTTCATTATAAAGTTCGCCTGTCGTTGCTTTTATTGTGTGTAAGCTATTAACTATAAAGTTCAAATAAGTACATTACTTCGCCCTTTATCGTCTGTACACGATTCTTATAAGGTTGGTATCCGATTACGAAAAGTGTTATTTAACGTTCAACGCGCCACAAAGCGGCTTAAATAATGATTTAAGTTACAGCTCATTATGTATCGTTTGTATCAAGTGTAATAGCTTGTTTTTCTAACATGGCGTAAGGGAATTTCGATCAACTTGACTCTCTCGCCTTGTGTAGAGACATTGGTTCGCTCTCTTTGTTTTGAGGAGTTGTGAGTATAACAAAATAGCAAAAAGCAGCGGAATTTCAGGCATCAGCCAACTTCAGAAATATTTTTAAGCCAATAATTTGGGGACCTTCAAAGAAAGAGTGTATCTTTACCTAAAAGACTGACAACGCACCCGCGGCCCAGCCACCGCTGTCCATGGTCGAAAGACTGCTATCCTTGTTCTTTTGTATTCGTTAACATAAAAAAGCAGTACAATTTACAAATATTGCTTCACGCTGGTATTCTGGGAGCCTGTTGTATCGCTTCCGACGAGCGGGCCCAATTACTGAGTCAACATGCCTCTCCCACGGGTAAGACAATGTTAAGACATCAAACCTGCCTCTGTCAACCTCTTAAATTATAAATTTGATTCATAAGAGGATACAAATCCGGTACACGGACTTCACGATACCTTACATTACCGTTGCACTACGAGGATTTTATTAGAAGAGTCTCTTTTTTTAAGTAGTTTGAGCAAGTATGTCACTTCAACCGTATACACAAGCAAATAGATAAGAATGAAAAGGAATTGGGAACACTTAATGTTATCTCTGACAACACAATTCCCCAACACATGTCTTCCTACTTTAAAACGCATACCGTCAGAGCGGAAACCGAATACAAATGGAGAAATGCCTTATCGTCACAAATTGAAATATGCCTGCTTGATGAATGAGAAAATTCCAGTCACTAATGAGATCTAAAAATAATGTCACCATCGCTGGCTTCAAAGTTACCGCGCTGAGCGTTCGTAATTTAAGGATAATCATGTGACTTTAATGATTAATGAAACGTGTTTGGTCTTGTGTGAGGACGCTTAAAAGACGACCGCGCCGCACAGCTTTGGCTGTGTTGGCGGCTTTTTACGCCGCTTAAGCATTATGGAGGCTACCTAGCTCACACTGAGGAAGAATCGAGGAGTATCAGTTTCGATCCCAGTCAGAATATAAATTGCTAATTGTAAAATATATGGAATGATAAATTATGATTCTAACAAGATTTGTCCTTTGACTTTCTTCAACTTCTGAAAAACATTTTGAGGCTAAAAACCTCTTTCAGACGAGAAGCTATGGGACTATTTTATTTTATCGTTCGACATACACTGGACAAATACTCTCACAAAGAAAACAATGCCTAAGACAAAGTCAACATTTTTGTTGTCACTTTTAAAACGTGTACCGGTAGTTAGATAACTTTTCAAAATAATTATTGGAAATAAGATGTCCAAGTTTATAAAAGCACAAAATACAAATTTTCTCAAGTTAAATAAAGTAAAAAAAAGTTTCTTAAGTTAAATAGTTTTTGTTAAGTAGTTACTTAAGAAAATTATCTATAAAATTTAACTAATCACTTAAAAAGACACTATACATAAATTAAAAAAAGAATAAAAGGTCTGTCTAATTTTCGAAAAATTAGACAAATTTTAGCGTTGCTAGAACCAAAAAAAATATAAAAAATCTCTTATAAGATCAGTCGGTCAGAATAATAAAAGCAACAAAAATAATTACTAAAGTTTGTCGAGCCATGAACAAAGAATATAAGTATTATTATAAATGATTTAATTGAAATTGACTTGCTACAAAACTAATGATTTAGTTATCAATGCGCCCAACTTGCTCGCGAGAAAAACTCTAAGCGTGTTAAACACTCGACGACTGAGTTTGGAGAATGCCATCTCCATTCCTATAGATAGCGACTTATTGATGAGGGCCACTTAATCACCATCTCGAAATCCTCAAATGCACTCGAGTCGCCGCCGGCTCCACAATGAAAGATCGTACTTCTAGTAAAGCGTTTCGAAGTGACACTATGGACTTAATGGCTTTCAGATCTTTGGGATTCTTAGTTGATTGAACGCTCGATTTTTGTCTGTTGCCATTTCTTCAAGTACTTCAGTTCTATTTTAATATGGGAGACAACGAGGCAGAGCCTCGTAGCTTAATTGTTTTAAAAGTGTATGAAGCGAGAGGTACCGGGTTCGAATTCAGGTCCCAACATTTATAATAATTTATTCGGTTTCTGGAAAGAGTTGATAATGGCCGGGACGACTGGCCTAATACTGTAGCACTTGTGGTAGAGCTATGTTGAAGCATATGCACCCGCAGTGATTGGGCCGGCTCATCCGAAGTGATATCACGGGCTCGTAGAATACTCAGCGTGAAATAGTAGTTGTACTTGAAACGGTACCTCCACTGTTGCAGTGAGTGAGTGAGGATATTCGCGTAAAAAATCTGCAAAGAACCAATGCGAACCAATGACTCTGGCGCGGTTGTCCATGGTCGGCAGTGTTCTCCTACCATATAGGAGAACCATCTGCTCCGTTGACCGCTATAACATAAAAAAACCTCAAACATCAAGGAGCAATGTATAAGGAGTATCATTCGTTAGTAAAAAAAAGCTAAAAGTCTGATCAACTGAAAAACCGACGTATCGAATATCTAAAAGTTACTTTATGATAACATAACACTTTTAGCATTGAGCAATGGAAGGTCATTATATTAACACTCGCTTTTATCACTCAACATTACAGATGGAAGTACTTAAACCAATATAGATGAATAAAAGTAATTGATATGAATCGTTTGCTCTCTAGCATAAAAAAAAAAGACTTAAAGAAATCCGATGTTTTGAAAACCTTGAAGTTAAGTTGGTCATATTATTTTTAATTTATAAATCTGTGGTCTTTGGATTTGCTTCATAGTGTGAAAGGCATGTTGAAGCAAATATTCACGCACTGATTAGATCGGCTTGTCCAAAGTGATACCACCGGCTCACAAAATACCAGCGTGAAACAGAATTTCTAATGTGTTTCGTTGTGTTTATGAGATTATTGAAATAAGGCTGCTCAAGTGGCGTAAAACGCCGGCATTACATTCAGTGCGCGGATGGTGGCGCGATTGTTTGATTCCTTACTATCACCCCCGCATGTTTCGCTCGCTCTCCAATAAAAAAGACGCTAACACAAAGTGCACACAATACAAACGGCGTGAAAATATGAAATAACACTCCATTTAGCACTCAAACAATAACGCAATAAGAAATAAAACTACAATTGAACCGATGCGACGGAGCACAATTTCAATCGCACAAGCGACGCATATAAGGCGAAATAAATCTGAATTCAGATACATCTGTTCAAAGAGCGTCATAAAACATTCAAGGGGAGCACACACATCCGTTCGGGAGACGCCTCAGTGTGCAGTTTACTCGTAAATGCACTCAAGAGGAGCATAAAATGCACCACTACGTAATGGCTATGTGGGTGGAGATTATAAGTAAATCAAATGTTAAAGCTGTGTCTGACTCAACAGATAGTATGACCGACGAATTGCTTTTGATAGGAAACGATTGTGGACCGAAGGTTTCTTGTGCTTGGATGTGGAGAGAGGAGGATCTGAATATCAGCGCCCATTACTTGTGGTAAAGCTAATAGCCGAGCTCTGTCGGTTTTCCAATTTGAGTCTTAATGCAAAATCTACCAATAAGCGAGAGGTATCGGGTTTGAATTCCGATTCGAACAATTAATTTAGTGGGTCTTTGGAAGGGCTTTACAATGATCGGGCGAGTGACTTAATGGTGTCACATCGGTGGGAGAGCAATGCTGAAGCATTAATTGGCCCCGCTCGTCGGAAATGTAACCGCGGTCTCACAGAATACTCAGCGTGAAACGTTACGATAGACGATGTGTTTCGCTGAGTAAGGCTATCGAAGGTCTTTGAAAATGCTGCTAAGTAACGTATAAAGCCGGCAATACAACCGACCAATGCGCGATATGTGGCGCGGCTGTACATGGGCAGTTGTGTTCTCTTACCATGTAATAGACGCGCCGATCCTTTGTCCGCTACACCAACAACAAAAAAAACATGTTTATGGGAGTCGGGCTATTTATACTAGATGAATCTTTTGGTTATGTGCCAATCATTTTATCTAAAAAAAATATTTCAACCACAACACACGCAATGCCGTATCACTTAAATTAGCGATTCTCTAAGTATTTTTGCTACAGTCCCCTAGGAATTCAAGGACAGCTTTCACGAACCCCTAGTAAAATAAACAATCAAAATAGTCCTGAGATGACACCGCAAATACATATAATTGCGGACCTCCGTGGGTCCGCGGACCACAGGTTGGGAAACATTGACTTAAATAATTGAGCTAAGTTCCCGTTACTCGTTCCATTTGTGATTCAATCTATTACAATTGGTTAGAAATCGTGAGTTGATTTTTGCGAAATGTTACAGTTCCAAGTTATCTTGTGAGTCAGTGATTAATCTAATACGATAAGCTGTGTCAAACTACGCTCGGTTTGATTTTAATCTCAAGAAGATTGACTTGGAACATTAATATTTGCACGCGAAGGATAATTTTATGGATAAATAGGTTTTCTCTTGGCGTTCTTTAACGAGTCTGCTATATCATTGCCACTTGATACATTTTTTCAAAGCATCGTAGCTAAGTCTTTTAATGACGAAAAAGGTGTCAGGTTCGAACCCAGCCCGTGCAATTATAAATTGTAATTTGTTATTTTTCAATTAATAAATATAATTGACAAATTCTTATATATGTATGATTATAACTGGTTATAAAATTAAGCACCAATTCATTGGTGCCTCATAGGTTGATGGATAAGTTATTATTATGTAATTTAAATAAATATATCATACACATAATGCCCTTAAAACTCAAACAGCCAACTGTATTAATTTAATATTATATCTACTATTAGTGCATTTGACTGTCGACTTATAGTGATCTTTTTTTACGGTCGTGTTATATATTATATATAATACATATATACATATATTTAATAAATTCTTTAATTTTATATTTTAACTCTTCTGTTCTACATTAATGAAACCGCAGCCTGTAACGAGCCGAGGGTATTTATCAATTAAGTTAGAAGAAATA
>DWCF01001489.1:0-30161 GCA_018230265.1 Delias oraia | reverse complement strand
CGGACAACGGAGCAAGTGGGTCTCCTATATGGTAAGAGAACACCGCCACCCATGGACAACCGCGCCACAGTCCGCGCGTTGGTTACTGGCCCCTTAAGCGGAATTTTTAAGGGCTTCCGATATCCTTACTCACTCAGCGAAACTCAGTACAAGTACCGTTTCACGTTGAGTATTGTGAGCCCTTGGATATTTATACTCTGAAAGTAACTACATACTTAAATCACTACAAATTTAACCTACTAAAACGTGAATATAGCATAATAGACAAATCACGTGCATAGGCATCTTTATGTCTTCATCCAACGACGTATAATGGTGCAAGGGTATTGCACTAGGCTATTCCTTCCATATTTAACTTGAGATTGTATACTTTTTAACTGCAAAAGAATATTATAAACAATCACCGTAATATATAGCTTTATAATCTATTGTATTATCAGAAATAGTCGTAATTTTCGTAGGTACTAAGAAATCATCAATCGTTTTTATGAACGACATTTTAAATGGTGTGTTTGAATCGTCGATTATACAATCGTGCATTTTATTGTAAAAAAAGTATTGCTTTCGGGTTTTTTATTCGGTCTTAGCGCGATATTCTTAATGGCTTCTTAGTAAAACGTTTTTAGAATTATTATTATATACAACGATAAGAGAGACAATGTAGGAAGTGCATAATAATAGCGTGATAATATAGTCCAAAAGCAATATAGTCATATGAAAGAGCGTAATATTCTCCATAGTCAGTTTAAGAGCACCTCTTAAACACATATAAGAGTTGCAATTTGAATCTCTTTGTGAAGGTGAATGCTGAACCATTCATTCTTAGTTAAGATGTGAATCTAGCTTCAGCTCCAGAATTTAATCTAAATAATTAATATAGCTTAGGTCAAAGGCGAGTCTAGAATTCGGTTCAAAGTAAAGAAGGCTTCAAAATATATTCTCTTTCAAATACTACCGTTCTATAGAGATGGAAAGCTGAATGTGAGATATTGAAGCAGTAGAAACATAAATACAGAGGTAAAGAATTATTCGGTAGGTTTTTTATAGTATAACGGACAACGGAGCAGGTGGGTCTCCTATATGGTAAGAGAATACCACCGCCCATGAACAACTGCGCCACAGTCCGCGCAATGGTTGTGCTGCCGGGTTTTTGCGCCACTTAAGCGGCATTTTTAAGGGCCACCGATATCCTCATTCACTTATTGCAACACAGTACAAGTACCATTTCACGCTGAGTATTATGTGAGCCCCCGGCGTCACTTCTGATGATCCGGCACAATTAGTGGTCCGCATTTGCTTTACCATTAGTGTTGCCCAAATGCAAGACCAAGACCAGACTTAACCAATCTTGGTCTTGGTCTTAGTCTTGCAGCAAGAGTCTTGCAATTACTTATTAGACTATTGCTATTTATTGAAGTTTACTACTTCTTTACTAAGTCCTGCAAGACACGCGAGTCTTGCAGGCTTAGTCTTGGTCTTGCGTAAGTCTTGCAGGGTCAGCCTTGGTCTTGCGTCTTGCAGAAATTAGGCGGAATTGGTCTTGGTCTTACATTTGCAAGATTGATTGCAAGACTCTTGCGTCTTGTCTTACTTTTAAATTTGGGCAACATTAGTCATCATGGCTCTCCCATGTGTCAATTTAGAAGGTACTATTAAAACCGAAACGTAGTTTTGTATCTCCCTTATTTGACGATCATTTCTGGACACTAAAACACAACCAGCAAGAAAGAAATCAATCTATATAACATAAACACAATATAATAAATATTTGTAATTTTCCTACTATTAAGATTAATATTTAATGAAAATAAACAGTTAAAAAGCTTAATATATTGACATAACTGTATACTTAGACCTGTTTTCAAAGTCAACATCCTCTAAAGAAGCCAAGAATATATTGTTTTAAGATATTTATAATATTATTAAATATATTAATAGTAAAAATATTTTATAATGTATAATTTAAAGTCAAATTGCACGTAGGATTAATTTCACAACAGATAAAATCAATCATTTGTATTAGAAGTTGGTAATTGCTATATGTCCAAGTAATAATAGCTCATTTGAATGATGTAACCGTTGCGTGCAGTACCTAATAAGAAAAAAATGAGCTTTCTAACCTCGTCCGCTTTTCTCGCAATGGCTGAGTCTAATGATCAGATTAGTGTCGCTGGCCTACTTATATTATTGATGTTATTTATATTATTATATTATTATTTATATTATTATATTATTAATTTGTCGTTTTAAAAGTTTTAAAGGGAAATATATTATTACTGCGGAGAATAAAAATACATATAAAACAATATAGTTCACAAGAGAGATGTTAGAACACAAATACCGTTTTTATACGATTTTGCGGAATAATTTCTAGGATACCACGGACTCACAGAATACTCAGCGTGAAATGGTACTTGTAGTGTGTTTCGCAGAGTGAATGAGGCTATCGAAAGCCCTTAAAATGCCGTTTACGTGGCGAAAATATCCACAAACACAACCAATTCACGGAATGTGGCGCGAGTGTTCATGGGGGCGGTATTCTCTTACCATATAAGAGACCCACCTGCGTCGTTATTCACTATAGAATATAAAAAAATCCTGCAACCTAAGTATACGAAATAAATTCACTACAGCACCTTCTCTCTATAGGTTCATAGTTTCATACATGTTAGACATAGAAAAAATATCCGTATTAGTAAAATTGTTTTAATACGAATTATATACAAAGCTGTAATATCAAACTTAATTGTATATAAATTATATAACTACACTTATAAGAAACAATAAGCTCTTTAAATAGCGCTGTATTATATAATAAAAATTGATATTTCTGATTCATATTTTTATATGATTCGTATTAAAACAATTTTACTAATATATTATAACTACTCATGATTATATATATATATATAATATTATATATATTAATAACTTGTAAGTGGATGAAGCAGAATACCATTTTGATACTGGACAACTACCATAGATAATAAACTTGTGTATTTGAAATAAAATATTGTATCCATCTCGATAAAGATGAGTTTGATAACCCCGTCATCGCTATTCCAGATGTTCGCAATTAGAGTATGCTCCGTAGATCCAAGTTAATTCAAATAAAATATAATATATTGCTGTTAACACAACCGCCACGAAGATTATCTTCCTCTATTGACATGGGTTCTGTAATACGCGCTCATCAGTTCGGTCAGATCGACAAAGTAAGCTGTTATTTATCCTGAACTTTAGTTTTACCTGAGACTCTATGAAGAAGGTATGAAAAACCTTTCACGATTGTATAATTCTGCACTATCTATGGAAATGAGTTAAAATATATTGTAAAATGTTATTATATTTAATGTGAAACGCCGAAAATGGTGTTGAATTTCAACGTTGCGCACTCGACAATGCGGAAAAAGTGAAATATTGGAAAGATATTTTGAATATAAATAATTTTATTGCATTCGTTCGAAAGGCCCATCTCCTTTTTGCCTATAAAATATACCTATTTTGGATATTACCAACATTGCTAGGAAGTGGCATTTATATATTTGTAAAAAAATCAACACCTATTCAAATTTAAACAATTTCCAGTAGAAAAAAGTCGGTATTAGTTTATAAATATATGTGTAATATCAACATAAAGAACATGGCAAACGCGCAAAACCGTTTGATGAAACATTTAAAGATTAAGATTAAGATTCCGTGTCGGGCCACAATAACCTGTTCAAAGACGAACTGGCAGGCTCGGCTAGTTAAACTTCACAACAAACCACATCTACTGAACATTCGGGACCGCCTTCTTGAAATCTTACATGCATATATATTTTTTTCTTATTCTTTACCGGAAAAGGGCGCAGGTAGATCTCCTACATGGTACGAAAACACGGCCGCCCATGAACAACCACGTCACAGACCACGCACTGGTTGTGGTACCGGCTTTTTACATCAGTAATGCGGCACTTTTAAGCCTCTAGGCCTCTTTTAGGCCTCCGAAATCCTCACTCATTCTGCGAAACACATTACTAGTACCACGCTCACTCTCACTCACAGGATATGTGAGCACATGGTATCACTTCGGACGAGCCGGACCAATTAGTGCTGACGCAAATAAAGTGATGTATTTATGTTTAAAATTTAAAAATTAAGAAGATAGATTTGACATAGGCCTTGAAAATAATGCATAGTTAGTTCTCTTTGTGGTACACTGACATATTACAAAATTAATACTATTCATCAATTAAACTACATAATTCGTTGAATCAATAAGTACACACACCTGATGTTTAATTTATCATAATTTAATCCGATATCGACAGTCTACGTTTACCTGGTCTCCGCTTATCAATTTTCGAGTCGGGAGTGAATAATTTTGTATGTTATCATCGATTTTAACGAACTACAGTAAATTGAGCATTAGTAGTTACTTTACCTCTTTATAATATCAGCATATTCTTCACATGGGTGTATTGTTTCTCTATTTTATCCCACTAAGTTAACCAGAGATCACTATATACCATATATATATATACCAAGTTATTGCGCTAGGACATCATTAGTTGGACATCATCTATTGGTCTTGACCAATACCAGGTGTATTGGCGGAAGACCAAGACTGGCCAAGTCTTGAATTTGGGCAACACTACCTGCTATAAACTATTGAAATCGGAACATTATAAATATGGCGAACGCAATTTGATAGTAACATTTAGAAGAGGTCTATCACTGCACGATCTATTTTTTATATAACTTTGTAGTGAGCGACAGATGACGCGGGTCTCCTTTTTGGAAAGACATGTTCATGGACAACTATGCCACAATAAGCGCTTTGTTTGTGTTATAGGCTTTTTTATACCGCTTAAGCAGTATAATTTCAAGGGCCTCCGATATCTACACTCACGCAGCGAAACACAGTACAAGTACTATTTTACGCTGGTATCACTTCTATCTATGTTAATTATTTTATTTTATTTATATATACTATATTATTATTAACATATAATATGAGTATAATGGCAAAACGAAATAGCAGTCGACGAAATTTCCTAGTTTAGTTAATTTCTTAATGTTTTGCTTTCGTCTTTTTTTATGGTATAGCGAACAACGGAGCAGGTGGGTCTCCTATATGATAAGAAAACACCGCCACCCATGAACAACCGCATTGGTCCGCGCATTGGTTGTGTTGCCGGCTTTTTACGCCTCTTAAGCGTCACTTTTAAAGGGCCTCCTATATTCTCACTCACTCGGTGAAACACAGTACACCGTGGTATCATGGTATCACTTCGGACAAGCTGGCCCGATTAGTGCGTCAGCATATGCTTCAGCATGCCTCTCTCACGTTATATAACTTGACGTCATGTACTCAATCAGTTATTTGACGAGAGTGATAAGACATTCCTAACCTAACATACATTTATTTTTGGTGTTCTGAATGATTAACGCGATCCGAAGTCATAAAAATGAATTTGCTTGCGGTAGCTTCTTTTAAAGCTATAATAACGTTCTTGCATCATGATAAGAATTGAACCATGGGAACATAAATACATTGTTTACTACTGTTTTTTTTCGTGAGAGCTGTATAACCTCTTTAGCCCGAACACTTAAAACCTTCTCAGTTAATTTATACAAAATTAACTAATAAAAAAATTTTATTAGTCTCGGTTTTGCAACACCTATTGCACATGACAGAATGACAATATTTAAGACGTTTCAAGTAAAAAGCGTTTATAAGTGAGCGGGTTATATAATACGCCACTTTTAACTGCAAATGTTTCTTCCGATTTCTCAGATGTTCTTGATTTACTTGAGTTCGGTAGTAATGCCATTTGAATAGTATAGAGCCTACCGTAGCACTGCTTGTTCATAATTTTATAATCTTAATTGAATAGACTAACTAGAAGTATCTGCCATGATTTTCGTTTTCACCTCGATGTTTTTAGTTCCACAACTGCGCGTTATTTAAAGCATTTTGTATCGCCCACCACCAGTCTGTGGAATCAGTTACCAGCAGGGGTATTTCCAAACCAGTACGGCTTGGGGATCTTCAAGAAAAAAAGCGTACATTTTCCTTAAAGGCCGGCAACGCACCCGGGGTTTAGCACGGGCAAGGGGCATCCATTGGCGGAGGACCGCTTGCCCTAGGTGAACCTCCTGCTCGTTTGCCACCGTTTAAATAAAAAAATATCTGATCGAACGATTTGCTTTTATTAAAGTAAAACATAATATAAAACCGATTTTATTATGTAAAAGTATATCATTGTTGCCTTATTTTAATTACAGATTATATTTTAATTCACATTTTGAAAAGCTGAAAATTGCTAATACGTTTATAGGAATCGTCTTAAGGCTATTTGCGATGGCTTATTCACAGTAAACAACGTTGTTAGCAAATACGTTCCCGCCGGCGGGAATGCAATGTCTTTATTCGACTAAACTCCGACAACCACATTGGCAAACATCAATATCTTGGATTTCTTCTATTTTATCTTTTGAGATGAAAGTTTTGTTTGTATAGTGTTTGTTCGTGTGTCAATGGCTGTTGAATATCGTGTTTGGAGTGTGGATCCATGATCATAATGCATATATCCAGGTTTATCACATTACATAAGCGCTCTTACGGAATCATATCATTAAATAACTAACATTCACTTAATTACAATGAAAAATATCTACTAACCTTATAAAGTGTATTTTTTATAATACATGTATAAGTGTTTTCATTGTCTTAAGTAGTATAATACCTCTTATTGTATTTAACGTTATACAATAAATTTTATATAATAAAAAACTTAAAGATTATATAGATAAATATAATATTAGACTTATTTACTTAAATATTAAAAACTTATTAATTAACGCGGAAGTTTATTCTGCTTCTACTGCCTATATTTTCTTGTAAACAGCACAAACATCACATAAAAATATATTTGCACCCGTGACTCAAATTGGCCCGGATCGTCCGAAGTGATACCACGGGCTCACAAATGACTCAACGTGCAATGATAGTTGTACTTGAGTTGCTTCTACCGTGTTTCTCTGAGTGAGTAAGGCTATTTGAGGCCGTTAAAAATGCTACTTAAGTGGCGTAAAAAGCCGGCTACACAATCAATACGGTTGTGTATGGACTGTGGTGCGGTTGTCTATGGACCGCACCGCCTGCTCCCCGCCTGCTCTGTTGTCCGCTATAGCATAAAAAACATAAAGGCAATGCTAAATTATCTGCCATTAGTATCGTTAAAGGTGTGCCACAAATGCGAACAGTGCTGCATAACAAAGCTATACAATACCATTGATTATTCAAACTTTATTTAACTTATAAAAGAGCGCAGATGTCCTTGAAACCAGTGTGTACTGTATATATGGCTTCTTTTTATCACGAAATTACAAGAATGAAGACAAGTGCTCAGACCGGGCATCGAACCGGCTTCGCAGCAGGTTTTGGCCGCCTTGACCACTTAACATCCGTCAACTGAAATTATGTAACGATACTTGTATGAGCCGTAAAAATATTCTTGTTTTAAGGTACATTTTGTGAAAAGTTACTTAAAAATGTAACGTCAATTCAATATTAAATCAAACCAGATGTAGCTGCATAATTCCATATATTTAAGAAAGGATAAACCAAAAGTCCAAGGTGCCTTTTATCATGGTTAGACTTTTTGTCTATTATATCGACTTTTTCCGAGTTATATGCTTTATATTTATTTTTTTCTTATGACGTTTAAGATAAACTCTTGAATAAGTATTAGTGGATAAAGCGATAGAAATGGTATTAATTTTAAAAAACATCACCTTACAAGGTAATGCAACGCCCTGTTGCTCAACATCAACCATCAACCCGAGGAAGTGCCATGCTGAAGCATATGCTGACGCACTGAGTGATGCCACGGACTCATAGAATCAGCGTGAAACGGTACTTGTATTGTGTTTCGCAGAGCGAGTGAGGATATCGGAGGCTCTTAAAAATGACGCTTAAGCGGCGTAAAAACTAAAAAGCCGGCAACACAACCAATGCGCGGACTGTGGCGCGGTTGTTCATGGGCGACCGTGTTCTCTTACCATATACGACACCCACCTGCTCTATTGTCCGCTATAGAATAAAAAAAGGGTTTAGGCATATTTTAATACAAATATAGGAACATAATTTGATAAAAATTATTTAATGGAAGAGAGAAGTAAATATGTCGTTAATTAATCTTAGCTTTAATAATCTCGTGCCTTCGATACAGTCGTTGAGAATTTTAATTTGCGAGACACAATTTTCCATAATTAATTAACGCGTTTTAATTTAAATATCAACATTATGATAGTAATCTTTGCAGGGTATAAAATGTGGTATAAAATCATATATTTTGAGAGATATATTACAAGCAGAAATTGTAAGTCGGAATGGTAGTTAAAGTAGACTAGTGTTCAAAATGATTATATTATTTTTAAACTTTTTAAAATCTAGAATAAGTTACGCAATGATATGATAAGTCAAGAACGGTTTCATCATATGAAGTCGTCAATCCAGTAACAACAACTGACATACCCACGACTGACTCCATAGAATAATAATTGAAAACAAATGATTTGTAAATAGATAAATTCAATAGCTTTTACTCGCCATTTCCTTTTCCCCAAGCAAACCGTCTTAAACTTTCAACCAAGAAAAATTATACAATACAATCTAACACTCGTAGAAATATGTTTATCATTCGAACAAGTCATTTAAGAGGCTAGGCGCTTTCAAACAAAAAACTTTTCAGCTGTATAATATTAAAATATTAATAATGAAAAAAATATTGTATTACTAATTTGTTATACAATTTAAAGACATTTCCGTTACATAGTACATTTCTCTGGTGAATATTTTGAAATATCATGGCATTAGTTTCTATTTTGCTTTCAGGAATATGTATGTAAAATAAACTTATTACTTTACTATTATGGTCATTTATTGTTTTATTGTTATTATCTCTTCCCTATGGAAATTAAGTTTGGCCAAGATATAATGCAGTAGCTGTTATCATTAGAAAAAGAAATATATATACGTTTAATTTAAATAAAAATCTATTCACGTGAAATTTTATGGTAATTTAACAAATATTTTCATTTTTTCCGGATAACCACTCATTCTCAGTTATTCCTAGTTCCTATCAACAAATCTCGACATTTAGTACCGACATTTAATAGAAATAAACATTATGAATTTAAAATCTCAAAGATTATGTGCTTTTTTAAAGGCAACTATTTTAAGTACGACTAGGTATTTTGTTACTGAAAATATAGTTAGAAATTTTAAATACATTAGTAGTAATATTAGATGAGTCACTTTAAAATAGCAGAAATATAGCAAATGAAACCATAAGCGAGGTAAATAATGAGAATTGTAGTTTTTTTTATAAAAACAGTGGCAAACGAGCAGACGGCTCACCTAGGATAAGCGGTCTTCCGTCAATGGGTACTCCCAGCCCTTGCGGAGCCGCGAGTGGGTTGCCGGCCTTTTAAGGATATGTACGCTCTTTTTAAAGATCCCCAAGTTGAATTGGTTTGGAAATAGCTCTGCCGGCAGCAGTTTCCGCAGCTTTAAAAATGTAGAATAACATCGTTTTAAATAAACTATGGGTTCCATGTCAAACAAAGTATTTTTAACGGCTATGTTCATACATTCTTCTCAACTCAGTTAACTTTAAATATAACCTCATTGTAAAAGCTACTTTTTATTCGTCATGGAGCAAAACGTTTTTGTCGAGGCCGCTGGCCGCACACATGTTACTATAGCATGGTGAGAATTTTAATCTAGACCGGAGCCGACCCTTCGTAAGTGGTACAAAGTAATGCTTCGTTGACTCCGGCCGTTGCAGGATGAGAAAGCGTCTACTTTTTAGTGACAGAGATGTGGCGTGTAATCACCATACGGTTGGCGTGTAGTTATTTATGAGAAGGACCATTTTGAATTAAGATGCCCTTTTATTATTTATAGAATTTCATGTTTGATATATTCTATCATATTTACGCTGTTACATAATATTTGAATAAAAACACTCCATGCACAACCGCGCCACAGTCCGGTCTTTGGTTGTGTTGATGGTTAATTACTTCGCGTCATAGTTTCAAGGGCCTCCGATATACTCACTCACTGACTGAAACCCAATACTAGTACCGTTTCACGCTGAGTATTCTGTGAGCTAGTGGTATCACTTCAGTCGAGTCAGAAACCTGATATTAATGCTTGAAAAAAATTATCAGAACAAACGAGAACTCTAAATGGTACTAATTGTACTTTTAGAATGTCTTAACAGCTACCTACTCGCCCTGTGTAGGAGTAGCAAGTAAGGTATGTCTCCGTCGACGTATTTCCCTTGGGAAGTGTTACGTAACCGACGAACATTTTTAACCCATACTAAAAACTCGAAATGAAATTCTATCTCAATGAAACAACTTACTATTCATGTTAAAAAAGTAAGTGTGTTTGTAAATTGAAAAAGCAAACAATATCGTTCAAATGGACATAGCTTTTTGAAAACTGGATTTAGAGGAGTAAATAATTTTAAGGTATATATCTATACTATACATATTACATATAATTAGGTATAGAATGTTATATTATACGCAAAGTAATAGATAAAGCGGAAAAGTACTTTAAATATATGAGTATGAGTTATTTGTATTTTTGTTTGGGTGTTTGATTTAGCCTAAAGATGTATGCGTAGTTTCAGAGCCCACAAAAGAAAAGATCCAGAAAATTATAGACAGTAAGATTTAAGCTTTAGTAGATACGGGTAGCGATTTAACGCTCACTGTACTTCATATTTTTGCAAAATCTAAATAAAATAGTTACGACTACAGATAATAATTTCAAACACTTAAAATTATGTTTATGAATATAATTATAAAAGTCAAACTTCAAATTCAACGAAAAATTAACAACTCTACGATGCCCTCTGATTTCCGGAATGATTGAAAACGTCGACATTTCTAGAAGCACAAAGAGTTTCGCGGTTCGTTGTGGTCGAAGTCAATAGTAGGTACCTACTCAAATACACTACAGAACCAAAAAGAAAGCGAATCATGTTTCTTAAACATTGTCACATATTTATACATATGACATGAGTTGCGCAAAAAAATTATATAATTGTATTAGGAAATATTGATACAGTGAATCAGAAAAAGTTTGATGATTTTAAATCTCATATAAATTATATTTTAACTAAATGAATTGTACAGCAAATCTATACTTTCAAGTCGTTATTATGGCATTGTTGAACTACAAGTAATGCCCTAGTTTCGTTGGGCGTACTTGCCGAAAGTGACGTTATGTGTAAATGTCTCGCCTATTGTGTAACGTTATGTTTTATTTATTTAATAAATATTTTTGTCATACTTAAATAATTATTACAGTATAATAAATTGTACATTAAAAACCGAAAAAGAAACGATAATACTAAAACTATATCTTTGTATGCATTTATAGGCAAATTAACAATTCAAGACAATATTATTTTATTTAAATTCAATTAAATGCAATTTGTGAGTCTATTTTAATTTGAGATGACCTATCGAAGCAAAACGCTGTTTATACGGGATTTAAATAAATATCCTTTAACGTATTACAAAATTATGACGTGTGAACCGCTCTGGAAAAGAGGGTATCTATATAATATTATTTAAAAACTTATAATTTAATCAGTTTGAAGACAGGGAAACGTTCTTCAACAATTACATCATCATCATTTCAGCCGTAAGACGTCTACTGCTGTGCATAGACATCGTCCTTGGACCTCCATGCATAACAAATTCATAATTATTGTAAAATATCAAAGAATTCAATTTTAAAATATCTAATAATCCAACTTTTCTATTAAAAATCGTTATGCTTCAATTATTAATCATAAGGTTTCACTTTTCTGCAACCCATCGCATAAGCTTCATAAAAACTGCGTGGGAAAATGAACGTAACTCTTTCCGTTCATAACTTGCTTCATATTACAATGAAATTCTTAAATAAGTTTATACTTAACTTTGGATTGAGTAATTATAATTTTTTTTATCCTAGGTATTTTTAATTAAAAACCATAATACCCTCACTTAAGTTAACGTCGACTTATCTGTGCAAATATATAATTAAAATTGATATTGTTATATGGCGAAAAAAACAAGTTTTAATTTTTTTTTGTTCTGGCTAATCTCCAAAATAGCTTCATAAATTTTGATAGATTTTTCGCTGATAATTGATATAATATGTAATAAATTTAATTAAAAGCAATATATCTCTATAGGGTAACAGTTAATATGGAAGAGTACTTACGAATCATATTCATATTACGGGATTCCCGCATTCTAAACCGGGTTATGTCGGACCTATTTTGCTGCAATCTAGCAAAGTTCATTAGGTTGTTATTCAAAATAATCCATACAATTCACTTGTATGGCTTTTATTTTTTAGAATAACCTGTAAAGTTTGAAGTTTAAGTAAATAAATATCGATATATATGAAATTGAATTTTTTTTAAGTCATCTCCTAATGTTACTTATACAAATGATTACACATTTTTCCTTGTGAACAGTTTTTCATAAATTATTTACCAATCAGAATTATCTCAAAGAGATTTCCAACAGGCGTATCATAATTATTATTCGTGACACAGAGTCGTTAAGTTTATAACACATATCTTTACGTCGAAGGGTAAAAGTACACAAAACTTAAATTTTAATAGATTTATCTACTTTTTTGACCAACATAGTTTGAATAAAATATAATTTAAAACATTGTTTTTAAACTATACTTTGCTACTACGGCTTTAATTTCGCGATGGTTTTCACGCTAATATTAAAATGTAATTATGTTTTATAGGGTAGATAAACAAATAATAAATAAATAAATATATTTTATTGAGAATTATTATGCTTTTATATATAATTATAAGATATATAATAAAACTCGGTTAATAAGCGATATATTTCTTCCTTTTGGAATCAAAAAGCAAACCACATATCTATCTATATAACCGCAATTCATATCAATTCTCCGAAATCACGCCAAATATGAAAAATCTCACACCAAGACCGATATAAAAAAGAATTCTTTATTATGCATGAATAGACTCACCTTTTTTTTTGAAATAGCCGGACACACTCCGAATTCGGATATGGGTCCCGAGGTCCGCAGTAGTTAAAATTGCCGCATTCCACTACAGGGCGCGAGGCAGACGCAGCCTCCCTATCTGGACCGGTTGTTTACTTCGCGCTGAACATCGAAACTCACGTTTAGACCGAAACGATCACATAAACACCTACTGAATCACTTCAATTGTCTCTTCGGTGAAACAAATCATGGCGGCTCGATGTTTTTTAAAAAGATCGGTCACGATCAATGTCGTATAATCTCGAATGGCAAAAAGCAGGTGTATTTCGTGTGACGATGCGCACGAAACTACCGCGGTTCGCTGCAGAGTGCGGCGACGCCAGCGCCCTCCGCGCTTGCCGCGCAAGCGCCACGCACCTCGCCGCGCACTCACCACACTTAAAAGTCAACTAGGTACATAAAGCCTCACACAATAATATATCCATACGGGAAACATTTTTGTATGAAGTCTAGGCTCTCGACATAACGAGCCCTCTAACGGGAATGAGATAAGCACCCTCGCGTAGGAGTATCTCTACTGACTTTTGCAACTAAACTATAATGAATAAATTAATAAGTTCGTATTTTAAATCAGAATTTTGAATTTATAATGCTGCTCTTGAGAGATTCAATTGGATTCAAAGAGGGTTTACTTGGGTTACATAATGCTGGGTGTTCGTGCAAAATAACTATGAGCATGTCCATCTACATATTTAATAAAAGTTGCTACAGGTTTGACCTACTTTATAGACCACACAAATATTTAACCAAGTGTGGGTGTGGCATTTTCAGTTTACCCGTACAAAATGTGCTACGATTTCTATGCCATTCGGCCACACTTATTTATTTAGTGGCGTCGATTATTGACATCTTTCTTCAGGTGATTTTAATATATTGTTAACTCATAGATATATCTGGATAGTATAAATATCAAAACGTTAAGTTATATAATTTTATTTAAATAAATATTAAAGACCCTAATTAAATAATATTTGATTATAATCTACTATGGTTTGTTCAAAACTTTCATAATTCAGTTCACTATTTCCGATTAAAAATATAATTGTATAATTAAGAAATACAATAGTAAAGGGTTTTCTGTCCCGTGAGATATTTTTTACATTTGGTTAGTTCGCTATCAAATTTAACAAGTCCACATTGAGTTTTTAATGCTCTTGTGAATTTCAAAATTAAGTAGCATCTATTCAATTATTTACTGTCAGATTCCTGGTTATAGAATACATTTTATAATCTGTGCCTATATTTACATAAATAAAAATTAAGTGATGAAAATTGTATTTTTAATTATAGTCCAACAAAATATTTCTAAAAATTTGTGAAAACTGAAAAGCCATATAAATTTGACCAACGGTATACTGGCTTTTGACTTTAGCATAGACCATACGGTATATAATAGGATTTAAGATTTTATGACAGTTTACACTTTGCTTAAATACAAGTCAAATGTATATCTATTGTGATAATTATAATAATTTGTTTATTTATAAATCAATCAATATCCAACCATTTTTTTTAATAATTTTAAATTAATAATTTTTTTAGTTAAATAATTGTTTCATCCAAGCTTCAAAGATGACTGAGACAAATGTTATTTTTCATCCTATTATAAGTTCTATTCAACGAATTGCATTATATGAGACAAAAGCGGTAGGGTTTTTATTTAGCTATTGAACGTAAAACCTAAACAGGAGTCAATTGATTCACCGTGTATTTATTTATGTTTACATCTTTTTCAGAGATTTTATCTCATAGGCTCAAATAATACCCAAACTAGATTCCGGGTGTTAAAGATTGATAGAACAGATCCGAGAGAATTAGTATTAGTCGATGATAAGGTGGAGTATAATAAGCAGGAGATTCATCAACTTCTGAGCATGATAGGCTTTGGCAACAGAGGCAATCGTTCTGTCGGCTTTAACAAATTAGTGTCAGCTTTTGGGATTGTAGGTAATCATTTATCACAAAGAATATTAGTTATATGTAAATAGTTTTGTACTTTTTATTAAGAGTATCCTTTTAATAATCCTTTAATTTCTAGGATTCATCAGGTTTCTTGAGGGTTATTACATCATATTAGTGACAAAGAGAAGAAAAATTGCTTTAATAGGACCACACTCTATCTATAAAATTGAGGATACAGCTATGATT
Source organism: Delias oraia (assembly GCA_018230265.1). Taxonomy (NCBI): domain Eukaryota; kingdom Metazoa; phylum Arthropoda; class Insecta; order Lepidoptera; family Pieridae; genus Delias; species Delias oraia. Next base: position 14,890 of record DWCF01001489.1, on the reverse strand, counting down.
TACATTCCCAATGATACAAGTAAACCACAACATGCTGATGAACAGAGATATGTAAAAATGTTTTTGGCTATTGATTTATCAACCAATTTCTACTACAGTTATAGTTATGATGTAACTCATACGTTACAAATGAATATGGCTCCACCAAGAAAGCTAGCACCAGCTCTATTTCCTGAACCAGTTACTGCAGCAGTTTACCAGTCAAATAATAACTCAAAAATTAATGAAGATTGTATTTGTAATGAAGATTATGACGATGAAGATATTTTTGAGACTTGGAAACAACAATTGTTGCAAAGAGAAACAAAAATAGGGTAATTATTTTCCAACAGTCCCTATATTGCAAATTTTTTACTTAACTTTAATTTAATTTATTGAATAAAAATATGTATGTAATTTATAGCCAAACAACATCAAAACTAGAATTTGGTGTGAGGACAGTACCCGAATGGAGATTTGTCTGGAATAGCCATTTACTCTCTGTTGTTCATTCTCAACTACACCCTGATTGGATACTGTATATCATCCATGGATTCATAGAGCAAAGCAACTTAAACATATTTGGGAGGCCAATTTATTTAACTGTTATAGCTAGGCGAAGTAATAGGTATGCAGGTACAAGATTTTTAAAAAGAGGTTCAAATATGCATGGTGATGTGGCCAATGAAGTTGAAACGGAGCAAATTGTTCATGATTCAATGATTTCATCATTCACAAAAGGCAGGTTTGTAATTTTTAAATACATATTAATATGGGAAGGAGGTACTAATTGTAATTTAGACGGTACTTCATAAACTTAATTATTAGTAATTTTTAAAGCTTATGCATTTAATTTTTTTGCAATTTTTATTTTCCAGATTCAGTTCATTTGTACAAATGAGAGGATCTATACCATGTTTTTGGTCTCAAGATGTATCTAAAATGGTGCCTAAGCCGGCCATATCAATAGACAGGAGTGATCCATATGCCCAGATACCAGCCAAACATTTTAACAATCTCATGAAGAGATATGGATCACCAATAATGATTTTAAATTTGGTGAAAAAACATGAAAAAAGGAAGCATGAATCACTGCTAACTCAAGTAATAAGCAGTGCTGTAAAATATTTAAATCAATTTCTGCCCCCAGAGCATGCAATACAATACTTTCATCTAGATATGGCGCGAATCAATAAAGGGGCGGATGCAAAAGTTCTTGATAAGTAAGTTGAATTTTATGTTCTAATAACACTTTTGTAAGCATTATGAATTAAATTGAACTTTATCTAACTAAAAACTTTATTTAATATGGATTCGAATAGTGGTGTCAGTTAAAATTCCTTTTTTTTAAAATTTTTTTTTTAAATTTAAAAACGGTGGCAAACTAGCAGGAGGCTCACCTAGAGCAAGTGGTCTTCTGCCCATGGACACCCCTAAGTTAGGCTCTTGCAGAGCCGCGGATGCGTTACCGGCCTTTAAGGAATACGTACGCTCTTTTCTTGAGGGCCCCGCGTGGTAGTAGTTGGTTTGGAAATTTTTGAATTTTATTTTTGAAATTTCGTCTTAAAAAATACTCAGACTTGGATCGCATTAGCTTAGTTTTATAAAAATTGACAGTGTGAACTTTGCAGACTATCAGCAATAGCACGGACAGTGGTGAGACGGACAGGGATCTTTCTTAGCTGCAGTGGGTATAGCGAAGAAATGGGCGTTGAAGGTCATCAAAAAGGAAGGCTTCAAACGGGTCTAGTTCGCGTTAATTGCGTGGACTGCCTTGACAGGACTAATACGGCGCAGTTTGCTATTGGAAAATGCGTTCTGGCACATCAGGCAAGTTAGCTGGAATTTTAAAATTTTCGGCAATTTGGACTAAGTGGATCCTCTAATAAAAACCCTTTACACTGATCCATTGCAAGCCTAGATGTTTCGGAGGTTTTATGTAACAAACAGACATACATTCCAGACATTTCCAAAAGTTTACTAGTACTAAATTGTTTGAAAGTATGTACATCTTAACCATTTTAAATCAATTGTTTACTGTATATAAAAAACTGGCCCGAATTGGACATTTTAATCGTATACAAACAACGCTTTTTTGAAGACAATTATTTTTCTTTTAAATTAAACAACTAGGCAGGCAGCAACGCGTCGCTATCTATGCGGTGAATGTGTTGCCGACTTTTTATGCCACTTGCGGCAATCTAAACTTGGTGGACCGCCGCTATTTTAACTCACTAAACACTGTTAAAGTGGGTCGCAATAAATTGCAATAAACGTGGCTTTCTTACGAGAAAAAGGTGTTTACATTAGTCTTCCAGCCATTGTCAGACCCTTCCAAAATACAAATATATTTTATAAATTACAATATTAGATTTTGTTAGTTAATTTGGGGTAGAAAGGAATATCATGATTATTTTTTGCTGCAGCTTCACGCTCTTGGTCTTATAGCAGAGCCCGTGATAGAGTTTGATTCTGATTGCGCTCGATTGCTCGAAGGGTTGTATGAAGATCACGGTGACACACTGGCTTTGCAATATGGCGGATCTCAGTTAGTGCATAGGTAAAGAGTTTTATTTATAATTAATATTGCATGTTATTCTTGTAAGATTCACTGATAGGTATTTTATGGAGTTTGAAAATGTATGAATTCTTGTGCATTAAATGTTGCAATATTTGTTTATTACTAAAACTTGTAATCATAGAGATTATATTAAGATTGTGTTTGATTAAAATCGTAATGTTATTACGTGGTAATTGATTAAAAGATGTATTTTTCAGGATAAAGACATACCGCAAAACAGCTCCCTGGTCATCTCACGGAAATGATATTATGCAGACGTTAAGCCGGTACTATTCGAACACATTCTCTGATGCAGAAAAACAAAATACAATGAATTTGTTCTTAGGTTTGTTTGTGCCAAACCCAAATAGGCCTGCCATCTGGGAATATCCCACGGATTATTATCTTCATCATCCAGAGACTATGGTTTATATTCCTAATAATAGGTAAGTCTAAAGCGACTCTTTTGCTCATAGAAAAATTGAAATTTGTTTTTCTATGATATAGCGGACAACGGAGCAGGTGGGTCTTCTATTTGATAAGAGAACACCGGATAACCGCCCCAGAGCCGTGCATTGGTTATTGCGGTTTTTTTACGCCACATAAATGATTGTCCGGACCGGGATACGAACCCGATACCTTTCGCTTCATGGTAGACTTATAAACCACATAGCTACGAGACTCTCAAAATGTTTATTTTTTTGTATTACTCATAATTAGTTGTCTATTATAAAATATTCTAGGTCTTTAACAAAATGGTGGGACGACGACGTGGTCCGTAACTTACCCAAGCTGTGCAATGAGATGCGCAAATTGTGCTGTGAAATCATAGGAATGCAGGGTGATGCTTTATTGGAAATTGTAGACCCCTACCAGGAATATAACAGACCCTTTGAATATACTGTATTTACAGAATGCTTCGAGTTTAAGGTAAGCAAAGGCCAACTTAAAAAAATATATATATATATATTCATTTATAAAACCCCGAATCGCAACTTTACTGAGGTTTAGCATCGTCTTTTCGATAGTGGCCTACATTATCTATACTGAAATAGAATATCTTATTATAAATTATTATAATATGTATATCATAATTTATATGGAAATTTTCTATTAAAATCAGTTTTAAATTTAATCAAGTTTATTCTGTTTATAATTAAATTCATTGGTATATTCAGATGCTTCACACGCTTCGCGACTTAGCCCCTTCGTTGACGGATAACTTTAGCCCGTTCGTGGTGCGAGGGAGGCCGCCCGGCTACGTAAAGGGACCTTCGTCTAAAAACCCGGTCATCAGCGGACGTTCCAGCACAGCGTCTAATAATTCCAGCGAGTAAGTCGATTTTAGTATGGAGAAAGTAGTATGTATATTATAAATTTTTATATACCCACATTATACATAATTAAGTTACTAGGTTTGGAGGTGACTTTGTTGTTTCAAATATTTTTTGCATATTTTAAAATATAATTATAATTTTAATCAATTTATTTTTAGAAAAAATACAATTTTATATTGAAATTCTGTAAAATGATCGTGTCACCATGTTATTTGTCATATTAGTCTGATTTTTATTAAATATTATATTCGGTATGTCTGAGAGTCGGTTGTGATCTATTTTAAGCTTATCCTTAACCGTTTCTTATCCAACCCCTTATTTTTCTATAATACTTTAATTGTTTATTTGGCAAAACGACGAACGTCGATATCAATTAATTCTCTTCTTGAACTGTAACGTCTGTAACATATGGTACTAAATTAATTAGTTTCTGGTTTTTAGAAATATTACTCGTATTTTTTTGGCAGTTCAAACGGAGATTCTTCATCAGATGACGATCTAACCAGTTCCACTATGAGCTCTCGGATTCCGATATCTTCAGCGGTGCCATTTAAGTTTGAGGAGTTATCCGAACCAACATTTACCTTTGTTAAGCGAAGCACGAAGCCGTACGTTAATGATCCCAGCAAGCGCGATATGTTAATGTAAGTCTATTAAATTTATTATTTCTTTCAACATAAATTGCAATGAAAATTGATATATTAGCAAACCTATTGTTACTAACTTAAAACAAGCTTCGAGTTACGGTTAAATAAAATGTTGAAAATGTAAAAAAAAGCAAATTTCTTACCGGTATCATAAATTGTCATACAAAACAAAATGCCTATCACTTTGTTGTTGGATTTTGACTCACATTCTTTTTATTTTAAGGTATAAAAGATATGTGAACTTCGAAAAGCGATCGAATCCTCGATACGATCCGCATATACCCATTCTTCTGACTTGTAGCAGCGCATTCACAATCGACAGTTCAGTTGACATGATTCCACCTACAGTTACAAAGGCCTCAAAGGAAATCTATCAAGAATACATTAATCGTGGCACTGGAAAGCTTACCGTACCACTTGAATCTATACAAATATACAAAAATTACGTGAATAGTCTTTGAACTATTTTGTGATTAATAGTGTAATTGCAAATAAAATGTTACTAAGTCTATCTTTCAGAGAAACCAAATACATGCATCCGAAAAACTGTAAATACTTATTAAAATATGGTATAACAAAAGCTTTACTTTACTAAGTGTTCTAGTCTAAATATATAAAACACATATAAAGAGAGAAATACAAGCAAAAAGAGATATATATAATCATCAATTTATTGCTCTTTTTTTATATCGGACAACGTTGAAGCAAAGGGGTCTAAGAGGACACCGCCGCCCATTAACAACCACGCATTGGTTGTTTTGCCGGGCTTTTACGCCATTTAACTGACATTTTTAAGGGTTTTTGATTTCCTCACACACTTAGCGAAACAATAGTAACACCGTTTAAATTAATTACAACTACCATTTCTCGCTGAGTGTTCTGTGAGTTCGAGTTATCACTTCGGACTAGCCAGTCCAATTAGTGCGTTAGCCAATGCTTCAGCATGGCTCTCCCCACGGGTGAGATCTGATTTAAATTATTAACCAAAACGGTAAAATGTTTGAGAATATCAGTGTGGTAGAAACAGAATATATTATATATTTGCTTCGTCTCCAGGCAGAAAGCATAGACTCGGATAGTATAAAGTGTATTGTCATATTCGACGCATGTGTAATAAGTGTTATTGTCAGTTTCGAAAATGACATAAGAATATACATAACATTGATTAAAATTTTCTAATAGAAAAAATATTAACTTAGTTTCTGATCGTAACGTGACGTTGAGAGTGTTGTTATTCACAGAAAATCCTTATAAATCACAGAAAGGGGCGGATGGCTTTTTATCTGAGACGTTAAAAAGTTAGTTTTATTAATATGGCTATGTCAAAAGGTTTTAAAGTGTTGGAAAAGTCTGCACCACCAAATCCTTATAGTATTATTTTGCAGCATAGAAATAAAGACACAGCTTTACTTTTTGAATCTCAAGCTGTTGTTTCTCTGTCGATACAAGAAACTGATACTCTACGTAAGCAATATCATAAAATCACTGATGCTTATGGATGCCTAGGAGTCTTACAATTAAATTCTGGCGAAACTTGTATGCTATATCTTGTTCTTGTGACTGGATGTTGTTCCGTCGGTAAAATTGGCGATACAGAAGTCTTCAAAATTACTCAATCTCAGTTTCTTCCTCTTTTCCATCAAACACAGGGAGATGACAAAGTGAGTGAAGTTAGAAAACTCTTGAATTCTGGGACTTTCTACTTCTCATGGAACTCTGGAAAAAACAATGAAAGTCTTTTTGATCTTACTTTATGTGCTCAAAGGAAAAGTAAAGGTGCCAATTCTGATAACAAGTTCTTTTGGAATAGAACCTTGTTCATTCATTTGATCCGATATGGAATTGATTGTGATGAATGGCTTACTCGTGCAATGTGTGGTTCAGTTGAAATACGTACTATTTATGTTGGACATCGCTTAGCAAGAGCTGTCTTAGTATCTCGGCTTAGCTGTGAAAGAGCAGGCACAAGATTTAATGTAAGGGGATGTAATGATGATGGTAATGTTGCTAATTTTGTGGAAACTGAGCAGGCTATTTATGTAGATGATACAGTTTCATCTTACATACAAACCAGAGGATCTGTTCCCTTGTTCTGGGAACAGCCAGGTATTCAAGTAGGATCACATAAAGTTAAAATGTCTCGTGGGTACGATGCATCAACTAGTGCTTGTGAAAGGCATTTTTCACAGTTAAAACGAAATTATGGATCTGTGTATGTAGTAAATTTACTTGGCTCAAGTATGATAGGAGGTACTGAAGGTGAGGCAACCCTTAGCAATGCTTTTCAACGCCACCTTAATGAATCTGCACACAGTGACATTGTACAGATTATATTTGACTATCACCAGGAAGTAAAATCTTCATCTATTGAATCAGCTTTAGCAAAATTCAAGAAGTCAGTTGAAAAATACTATGACAACATTAGCATATTTAGTGCCAAAAATGTTGACATTTATAATATTCAAAAAGGTGTAATAAGAACTAATTGTCTAGATTGTTTAGACAGAACAAATTCAATACAGACCTTCATTGGGTTAGAAATGCTAGCAATACAATTAATGCTGCTACAATGTATAGATAAAAAACAAAATGTTAGTAGATTTGAAGAAGTATTTAAACAAATGTGGATTAATAATGGTAATGAAATATCCAAAATTTATGCAGGCACTGGAGCTATTCAAGGTGGCTCAAAGTTGATTGATGGTGCAAGATCAGCTGCTCGAACCATCCAAAACAATTTACTGGATAATTCCAAACAAGAAGCAATTGATATTTTATTATTAGGTTCTACCTTAAATTCGGAACTTAATGATCGTACTAGAATTTTGTTACCTTCTAATATTCTACATACATCTACTCCAGTGTTGCGGGAAATGTGTCGAAGAGCAAATGAGTTTACCCAACCCACAAATATTCGTATTACAATCGGCACTTATAATGTTAATGGTGGCAAACATTTTAGAAGTTTAGCTTACAAAGATGTCTCTCTTGCTGATTGGTTATTAGATTGTCCAAATTCAGCTTTAGTGAATACAGTCAATTTAAGAGATCATCCATCAGATATATTTGCTATAGGATTTGAAGAAATTGTTGACTTGAATGCAAGTAATATAATGGCTGCCAGTTCAGATAATGCAAAGGCATGGAGTGAAGAATTAGAAAAAGTATTATGCAGAGATGCATCATATACCTTGTTGTCCAGTCACCAATTAGTAGGAGTTTGTCTATTTCTATTTGTTAGGAAAGATTTGATTCCACACATTCGAGATGTGGCATTGGATTCAGTAAAAACTGGTTTAGGTGGAGCTACTGGGAATAAAGGTGCAGTAGCTATCCGCCTAGTTCTTTATGGTACTTCAATATGCTTTGTTTGTGCCCATTTTGCTGCTGGGCAGTCACAAGTAACCGAACGTAATGCTGACTATACTGAAATTACCAGAAAAATTGCATTCCCAATGGGCAGGTCTCTGTATTCACATGATTTCGTTTTCTGGTGTGGTGATTTCAACTATCGAATTGATTTGGATAAAGAAGAAACACGTTTATTAGCATCTCAAAACAATATGCAAAGACTTTTGGAACAAGATCAACTAATACGTCAAAAATCACAAGGTTTGGTCTTCAAGAACTGTTTTGAAGGAGATGTCACATTTCTTCCTACTTATAAATACGATTTATTTAGTGATGACTATGATACAAGTGAAAAATGTCGAGCACCAGCTTGGACTGATCGAATTTTGTGGAGAAGTAAAAAATATACTATTGATCCAGAAAACACATCTGAAGCAGCTGCAGGAAAATTACTTCATTACGGTAGGGCTGAACTTAAACAAAGCGACCATAGACCTGTCATTGCTATTCTAGAAATAGAAGTATTACAAGTTAGCTACACAAAATGTATGGAAGTTTTTTACGAAGTTGTTAGTGACCTAGGACCTCCTGATGCGTGTGTCGTTGTGCAACCTGCTGAAGAAATTGATTCTGATGATTCAATTTTCGATGATAACTTAATGTCGAACATTTTGCAAGAATTAGCTACTTACGGAGAAGTTACATTAGTTCGTTTTGTCGATGAACAAACATTGAGCATCACGTTTAGAGATGGTCAAAATGCTTTAGCAGCTGCTCAGCATGGTACTTTATTAACATCTACAATTCCCTTACGAGTATCACTGAAGTCTCCAAATTGGGTTGAAATCGTGAAATCTGAAGTCAGCCTGTGTACTAATAACACTATACCGTTGTTTGGAGAGATATCAGCTGAGCGTCCACTAAGATCAGCACCACCAACTCCCCGTCGTCAGCAGCCAAGCCGGCCTCCTGCGCCTTCGCCTACTCCACTGGTTCCGTCCCGCGCTCCAGCACCGAGTCCTGCAAGACCACCTCGTCCTGCACCCATCACGCCTGAACCAGTAGTATCGCAGGCGTCTGTAAGCTCTCCACCAACAGAGGTAATGCCTCCTCCAACTTGCGCACCTCCCCCTCTTCCGCCTTCAAGCACCACTCCTCCACTTACTGGGCTGCCGCCGCCTGTGCCTGTTAGGCAAGGAGCTCCGCCGCCTCTCCCAGCCCGTCCCCGACCAGTCACATAGACAACATAATGGTAAGAAATAAGAATTTAGATTGCTTCTCATTATGTTGCTATCATAGAAGATAATTGGCTGTGATTATTTCAATGCATTTTTATATTATTACTGATTGACATCGAAATCTTTTTAAGATTGCTTCAATTTATTATTTCTCACATTATTTTGCTGCTTTTTTTCTGGTACCGATTATCATATTGTGTTACTAATAGAAAAGTTAGTAAAATGAAAATTTTTGAATGTAAAATTAATAAACAACACTGTTATAATTGTTAGATGTATTATTAATATTTATTAGTAGCCCAATAGTATTTTCAATGCCTGGAGAGTGGGATTAGGGATAGTAAATTAATAATGTTTCTAGATGTAGATGATTTTATTTATGTTATCTTGCAATTGCAGTTTGATCTTTTTTTATATAATTATATAGATTTCTTTATTATTTAATGAATATGGAGTTGGATTTAATCCTTGATCTCTTTTTTTATTTTTATATTTGTTTTGTATATATCTTTTTAAAACGTAAGACAAACGGTCGGACAGCTTTCTAAGGATAAGCGATCTACCGCCCATGAGCATCCTTAGCCCCAGTTGAACCGCGCGTGCATTGTGCACTTTCAAGGTACGTTCTTTTTGAAGGTCCTAAGTCCTTGTGGTTTATAACACCTGCAGGCAGCTGCTTCCGCAGAATGGTGATTCGCGACACAGAATGTCTTAAAGTGCTCAGTTGTGGAACATAAAATATAAAAGTAATACAGATCTCCCAGATCTTCATACAGACAGCATACTGCCTCTATGTTCGATCATGAAATTTATCTGCAGGTATAAATTCATACAACTCCTCAGAACATTCCCATGCTATGCTAAACGCGATAGAAAACGTAGGGAGAATAAACATCTCTACGCAACACCAAAGAAACAAACTGATCCGAAAGTATCTCTGTCGACAATTCAGCTGCTCTACGGTGAATACGATCCAAATAAAGAAACTGAAATTACCCACCCAAATATGTTCTCAATAATATTTAGTACCGTATTGCCAAATTGACCACTACCATCGTGGCTTATCAAGTCTTTAGCTCCAGGTGACCACGAAATTGTCAATAGCAAGTATTTCGATATTCGCTAAGGCAGAAAGCGAAGTGTCTTTAAATAAGGGAGATGCAAAAATTGTGTTTTTTTCGTCAAGTTTGTGTTCACTATATATCTATCATCCTTTTCAATGTTATAAATGCATACGTATTCAATGCCTGTAACTGTAGGTACTCCATCATCAGCCCATCTAAATCCACTGCTGGACATAGGCCTCCCCCAAAGACGCCCACCCGCTGTATCACGATTCAATTACAAAACGAACTATTTTTTAAAGAAATAGGTCCATATTATTTGTGATAAACTAACAATCATGAACAATTTTTTTGCTACCTTGCATTAATCGTAATCTTATCATATTAATTTAATGAATGAGTAAGTTGATTTGGTTAAATATATTATATAACCATTGATTTGTATATATTCGTTATATATGTTTAATATATCTATAAAAAGAACTTCTACGCTGTTATAGTACTTAATATAAATTATTATCCAAAAAGGTATCTAAACAGTTATAATAATAAAATAAAAATTAATTTCAATCAGGGTTCATTGGTGCGTAGGCTGAAACAAAGACATTGAATTCATGGCGAAGGTCATAAGGACAATATTTTTGTTTTGTCGTTCCTAAATCCATCTTGGATTATTATAAGCCATGAGCACCGATGATCAGTGCGAAACTAATATCATTGAAAAAAAATGTTAATTTTTTTAGCAAAAATGTTAACACTATCAATACAATAGATTAAAACCTATACAAAATAGATTCATGCATTTTAAATATTTTTGCTGGAATTAAAAAACGAAATTATTATTTGAAATTATATCAATAAGATTATAAATTGATAATACAACTTAAACTAAGCGTGTATGAATACTGTGTAATATAGTACTATATTTTTAGTTGTGTAAAAGCGAGCAAATTTATTTATAGAAAATAATCCTATATATAAAGTCGAAGATATGACAAAGAAGTGCTTATCTAATTAATATGTGTAATAGAATGGAACTTAACAGAAATTTCAATTAAACCTAATTAAATTCAGTTATATTATCGATGACCTATTATAAATTATATTAATTATTTTATTAAGGTTTGCGATGAATCATTAAGATGCCGCGAAGACAAATGTTTGTTCGTACGGTAGGTTGGTAGATATTATCTTTGCTGCAAAATATTCTATCAGGTATAAAAATTGCTGGATAAATTGGAAACTGTCGTTTTCAAAGACAAATCTAGAAATTAGCCAATACTTAATACTTTATCATATGTATAGCAATTCCTTTCAAGTGTTCTAATTAATGTCAATGCTTCATTTGCTTAGAAATTAGATTCCACCATAGTATTCTTTCATTTATTATTTTATGATTGCCAATTGTTTTTATAAAAACGAAGTGTATCTAAATCATAAGAGTTAATTATAATGTATATAAGATGTTCATCGGAAGAATCATTAAATTTTACTTCACAAGTTTCAAATAACAAAAAATAACAGTTTTTCCATCAGGACATGTAATGTTAAATTGAAATAGGTTATATAAATCAGTATGTTCTTTTCATTTATATAGGATTGAAAGGTAAATTTGTATTGTCAATTTCATTTGTTCTGTTAAAAAATCAAGTTTATCAAACAATCTTATACTAGTTATATGGTGTTTTAACACTAAATCATGTATGTAACATTGATATGTAATCAAAGTAAAATATTGTGGCCACTGCTTTTATTTTTTTTACTTATGTAGTAGTCAAGATTCAATATGCAATATTATTATTATACATATGTTAACAGTTGGTGTGTTTAATAAAGAAATTCTTATTGCAAAACTGTTCTTTTTACTCCCCAATTACTAATTGTAGAAATTACTATTTATATTAATTTATAGAAAATATTCCTTTTCTATCTACTATCAACTGTTTTTTTAATGCCTTCTTTAGTAGGTACATACATTTATAAAACGCAAAAAATATGCTAAAATATTTCATCATCATTTTTACAATTAAAAGATTCATGTATGAAATTAAAATAGTTAATTATTTCAAGTTTTTATTGATACTGATCCACATTACATAAATTATATTGATCTATATATAACTACTTTCATTGTATTATACAATTAAAATTTTCACATATTTTGGGGTATAGCATGGATGTAGATGGTGTGTCCAACCCCAACTAGACCAGCAGCACAGAGCAGTAATGTGAACCTGTAGAGAATTCCATCAAATGGACCTCCCTTCAAGAAGACCGGGACGTCATCATTTTTCTGTAATAAAAATATTAGAAATTTTAAAATAGCTATAATAAATTATGACATAAGTGTTGTAAGCTATCCTAGAGACTTTGGTTGAATACACCTGTAATAAAGATCATATCTTATTATTTTAAAGGCTTAATAAGTATTATAAATTGTACGAGTTATATATACTGTGATTTTAAAAATATTATTTTTTTACAAAACAACAAATCTGATAGACAGTGAATGATTATAATACGTACTAAACAGTTTAATTGTATTTGTTGAATGGGTCAATGTTGTAACTATATGTTATTTTAGGAATAGTTTTAATAACTTCTGTATGTAACTTTTATGTCTGATAACAGTACATTGAAATTACCTGGAAACGTTGTTGAAGTTCACGGATCTTCGGAGACAGAGGAGCGTAAGGCTCGTTGGTACCAGGGACGAGACGTCTTGGGCCAGTGGAACAAGTATCCGACACAGTAGACATTTGAGAAGTATTGTACTGGATAGCAGGTGGATCCACTCGTTGTAAAGCTATTGGAGCCTATAAATTAAGCATAATCTAACATTGTCAATCTTTTTTCCTGGTTATAATGGAGTGACCTAAGAGAACATACTTACCACAGGGAAAAGTGGACTCTGTAAGTTAGTGGCAGACACAAGCCGGCCAGTAATTCTGTTCAGTTGATGATACATGTTTCCAGCACCACGAATTATCTTTATATTCTAAATTTTTAAAGTGAACCTGTTACGAAACAAGTAGGCACTTTATCGAATATTGATAGCGTTCAGAAATATAACTCTTTGTAGAGCTTAAGAAATTAAAATAATTAATAAAATAAATATAAAACTGGTCTCTTTTATTAATGTTTATTATTGCGGTACTACAAATCAATGAATATGTATTATAATTAAAGTTTTCTTAATTTTTTACAAATATTAGATATACTAAACTTTCAGAACGAAAATCAGATATTTTTCAAATTAGGTAAACATGGTAACACTTGGTGATACCAAGGGCTTAATGATGCCATAATTATTTTTTATTATTAAATATGTATATGTCTATCAATTTATTATATTAACACGATAAGAATCAAACAGTAGTTGTTCTAAAAATACATATATAGATATCTATTTGATGTTGAAATTCCATTTTAAAAGCATAATATATGTTTGTATAAAAATTCGGAGATTAAAATTCAAGAACAGGTCACACTGACGCCATCATATTTATTCCTTTTATGTAAGTTTGACAGATCATCGAGCACATTTTGAGCAGGTTAGTTGTAAAATTTAAGTATTTTTATTTAAATATGCTTATATTTCAAAGAAATACTTGTTTTCGCCGTATCACACATGCTTAATAAATAAATAGTATACGTGTGAAATACTAAAAAGATTGTTCGAAATTTGAATTTGAGCGTGGCATGTCATCGTCACTCTTCATTTGTTTCTTTTCGATATGAAGTAATTTATTTCATTCACAGTTGTGTGACAAAATTTTACGTGTACTTGAAGATTTTCTTGTCTTTATAGCTGAAATATGCAGATCTTTGTGAAGACCCTCACGGGCAAGACCATCACCCTAGAGGTGGAGGCTTCCGATACCATCGAAAATGTGAAAGCCAAAATCCAGGATAAGGAAGGAATTCCACCGGACCAGCAGCGTTTGATCTTTGCTGGTAAACAACTTGAAGATGGGCGCACCCTTTCTGACTACAACATCCAAAAGGAGTCCACACTACATTTGGTATTGAGGCTTCGTGGAGGTTAGTTTCATCTCTAGATATTCATATATGGAATTAAAGTCAAGTATGAAAACACAAAGAACGCCTTTGAAATTATAAATTCAACTATTTTTTTGCTAATTTTAGGTACCATTGAGCCATCTCTCAGAATTTTGGCTATGAAGTACAATTGTGACAAAATGATTTGCCGCAAATGCTATGCTCGGCTCCATCCACGTGCTACTAACTGCCGTAAGAAGAAATGTGGTCACACCAACAACCTCCGCCCCAAGAAGAAGATTAAGGATTAATTCCATTTTAATTTATCAAATCTGGCTTACTCTGTAAATTAAATGTTCAAAAATAGTTTTTCTTTGGATGACCCACAATACTGAGACTCAATTTTACAGTAAAATTATTTCTGTAAGCTCTGTTGAGTGTTGTAAAAGGTTACTTGCCACCAAGATTTGATGGAGCCCAATAGTCTTGTGTAACTGCTACTACTTAGGTAAATGTCTTTGTAGTATTTGTAATTACCTGTTTCTATCTTATTAGAATTTGATTTATTTAAATTTAATAGTTATAGCTGATATCCATATGGACAATAATTATTGTTAACCCTTAAATGGACGATTTTTTTTTTACGTTTTGTAAAAATATATTTGTGTAATAGACATGTATTACTGTCTAGGAAAAATGAGTAAAGTATAGT
>DWCF01001488.1:0-30182 GCA_018230265.1 Delias oraia | reverse complement strand
TCGCTCAAGATCGCAGCGGGTGGGCGTCTTTGGGGGAGGCCTTTGTCCAGCAGTGGATTTAGATGGGCTGATGATGAAGTCGTATTGATAAAGAAATATCTCTGTAGGCAGCTGAATCTACAAAGGGCTGGTGCACGACACAAAATAGCTAAAAAACCGCTCAGCTGTGGAACGACAAACATCGAGGTGATAAGGGTGAAACAACCTCAAACCTAATATTTACTTTATTAATACATAGACTCTCAAGTTTCACCTTTTCTACCGTCAATTCCAATGTTTACTAGCGTTAGAAATATTTTATTAATTACCATATTGACAAGACAACGTTTTCCGTAGTTATTTAATGCAAATAATAAATCAAAATGTTTCTACCAATCGACTTTCAAACGATTCATATGAAACTCATAAATGCAAAACTCTTATGTCAACTATCCATTACCGGCCGATGTTGTGTGACGGCGACCGTGAATTTGTAATTGTCAACATTGTAGAATTATATATGAAGACTCAAATTGCAATTCCCACGCCTCTTGCGACCAATATGAATACGGTGATTAAATGCCTATTACACAACACGATATTCACGGACTATTATCATAACTGAGTTAGGTATTTAGCTGTGGAAGATGTTTGCACCCGTGGTAGTCATGCTGAAGCATATGCGGACGCACTAATTGTGCGAGCACGTCTGAATTGATATCACGGGTTCGAAGTACACTCAATTGTACTTAAGACGGTACTTCTACTATGTTTCGCTGAGTAAGTGAGAATATCAGAGACCCTTAAAATGCTGCTTAAGCAACGTAAAAATAAACCCGGTAATACAACCAATGCGCGGTTTTCTATGGTCCTTCTCTTACCATATAGGAGACTCACTTGCTCCGTTGTCCGCTATACATTAAAAAGTATATCACAAAAACAAACCAATTTGTTCAGCTGCTTTACCATACTAACGGCGGAATGCGGGATCGATTGCTCTAATGCAACAATATGCATCTGCAAACACGCGTGTAATTCGAGTGTATTATCGCTCAGCGTAGTATACCTACGCAAGTGAAAGCTCCGGTGAAACCTGAGAGTGGAAACCGCGCTTTCCCCGCCACCCGTACGTGAAAACTAACCCTGGCTGCATTTAGACATTCTATGAATAAACCTGTCGCCAATTTACAAGGAAAAAGCTCCACGCTCCGAGAGTACCACTCAACTCCACGTGCGCGTAGCGTATAGCATCGCTAACAATCGCCGGATATAAAGTATTCGAGATTTCTACCCACCTGACCTGCTAACTAACTACCTGAAAACTAAATTCATTTTTAAAACTATAAACTCTTTAAATTGGTGCTGCAGGAGTGCCGCAAACTGAACACAACCTTTTTTTTTTGTTCATGCAAACTGCCATTACAGTAATTTTTATTTAATATTGTGCAAACTCAAAACTCTCAAACTATTTTTAAGAATTCTACAATATTTACAAAGTGAAACGGTACAAACTGTGTTTCGCAGAGTGAGTGAGGGTATCGGAGGCCCTTAAAAAAGTACCGCCTTCAAGAAAAACCTGTATTTATTTACAAACATCTAACTTTCGCTTTTTACATACGTGTAGGAAGCAGTTGCTACTAAGAGTCGATGTTTAATAAATCATATAGTCACCTTCAATTTAATGGAGTGCAAGGTCTTGGGAGATATAAATTCGCATACTTTTTACACATTACGATCGCTATTAATGCTTCAAGGATTTACACGTCATCTATTTTTGTGTTCGACTTTAAGATCGGCAATTAAAACGACAAAATTGCAAATATTCAACCTCACGTATCTAAATGATGGGAGATTTGTTTTTTTTTTATAAATACAGGTTTATCGGCGGCACAAATTCCATATTTGATACCGACGCGTCTAAGGAGGTCAGGCGACAAAAATCGCTTGTACTTTGAGCGAAGGTCTTAGCCATAGCGGTGACAGACTTATTAATCGCGCATTGAAATCCGACACCTTTATGATGATGAAAATTTAATTCCAAACCAGAATTGTGAATAAAATTTATATCGAAATTTTTTTGACCTTGTAATTCGGCCTTCTAAATCTTAAAGCCCATAGATGAACAGCGTTTATCTATACCGTCTCCTGATTCCAGGGAACGAGAGGCCTACAATCTCAAGTTAATTTAAATGTATGAAATAAATTTAAACGTTATTTCTTTTGAACTATGTATAGCATGGTTTCTTAGTCACAGATAACTAATAAAATTATAATATCTATTTGTACGAACAACAGGATATTTTTTAAAAATAAACCTTTGAATTTGTCTACTTTATTACATTTAACACTTACTTGATAGTGAACTTTGCGCACTAACACTTAACTGACATTATTATATTGACATATTTGCTGAGGCAGTGCAGATATCGGAGGCTCTTGAAATTATGCCGCTTAAGCGGCGTAATAGGCCGGCAACATGACCATACTGTTTGTGGCGCAAATCATATGGCGGCGGTGTCCTCTTACCATATAGGAGATCCACTTGCTACGTTGTCCGGTATACTATAAAGATATATAACAAATGCTTGACCTGCTGTGTACCCGTAGCACTTATAGTAACTCCTAAACTATCCATGGATCGCTTTATAGCTTCCCAGATACGCAATAGTAGAAAGAAACATTTCCAAGCCTACACGCGCTAATTACAAATTCGACTCGGTGGCGTTAGTATGAAAAACAACGTTTATCTAATATATCAATATTGATTTGTTTGAACAGTAGCAGGTTGTTAGTCAAACAATTTTCCCTAATGTTTACACAGCGCTCAGCAAGGTCGCCACGTGCTGGCTCAACGGCATGCGCTCACGGCTTTTGCGTATTACGAGATGACATCTGCTTCCATCTCCAGCAAACAATTGTATGAAGAGATTCTCTTGATACAAATTACAGTCAATCACACAATACACGGATATATGTACAGTATATAGGTACTGTGCTGTTAGCGACCATAAAGAAAAATAAATCTCCGTAGTTGACTATGGAATCGGCCTAGACGAGAGCCTCTAAAAATATACCATGAAGCGAGAGGTATCGGGTTGGAATTCCAGTCCGGACAATAATTATTTAATTTGTAATTTATTCGGTCTCTGGAAGGGTTTGACAGTGGCCGGGCGAGTGTCTTAATACTGCGCACCCGTGGGAGAGCACGCACTAATTGGGCCGGCTCGTCCGTAAGTGATACCACGGGCTCACAGAATACTCAGCGTGAAACGGTACTTGTACTGGGTTTCGCAGTGAGTGAGTGAGGATATTGGAGGCCCTTAAAAGTGCCGCATAAACGGTGTAAAAATCCGGCAACACAACTCTTACCATCTTGCCGTGTAAAGAGAGGCCACGATTCTTTTAAAGAGAATAAATCCTTATATTTCGTTATGTTAGGGACTACTTCGTGAGAAGAATATAATACCTTTAACGACTACTCAGTACCTTCATTCGTTATGAAGCCGCGAGGTTAAAGATTAAGGTTTCGTCCTAAATTACTGTAATCATATATACTCATTTACTACAGTACCTACACTAGGTACTTACGTGGTCGTTGTAATACAAAAATTCAATCACTAACTAACTATTTATTAGGGGACCTGCCTGACGTCGTCGTGCCCGTTACGTAACCTATCGGGCCAAATCATGAACCCTGAGCAATCCAAGGCCTAATACACCCGTAAAATAGAGACACTAAGAACATTACCCTACACTTTTGTATTCGGATAACAAGTATGCCCATGTAACAAAAAATAAATTCACCTGTGGGAGAGCCACGCTGAAGCATACGCTGACGCACTAATTGGACCGGCTCGTCTGAAGTGACACCACGGTCTCACAGAATACTCAGCGTGAAACGGTACTTGTACTGTGTTTCGCAGAGTGAGTGAGGATATTGGAAGCCTATAAAAGTGCAGCTTACGCGGCTTAAAAATCCGGCAACACAACCAATGGCCGGACTGTGCGCGGTTGTTCATGGGCGGCAGTGTTCTCTTACCATATAGGAGACCTACCTGCTCCGTTGTCCACTATGTAATAAAGAAATAAAGAAATATATAATAAAGAAAACCTATAGTCGCAGCAACTCGACTGAACATCGGCACGTAAAACGTTCGCACCACTCCAAAGTCATCAAACAATCGCATTAAAACATCACAATGCTACGCGATATCTCGTCCTTGCGGCGGAAGGTCGAATTAAAAAACCGTCTTCGTCTCAAGGTCGAACTGAATTTCACAAACAAGTTCATAAACCGGCTGACTGAAAGAGATTTTATCGCTTCGCGTTAATCCGTCGTAAATAGAAATCCAATATGAATAGCCGTCAGTCGTCTTAGAGCATGTTTCGTAGAAAATCAGCGCGATTTAGAATTCGTACCTTTAATGAGAGTTCTCTAACAATAAATTGTATAACGGAGAACGGAGCAGGCGGGTGTCCTTGATGGAAAGAGATAAAAAGAGTTGCCGGTTTTTAACACCACTTTATAGGTATAGCTGAACGGGCCACCCGTATCGCCACTCATTCGGCGAACACAATACCAGTAGAAACGGTTTCACGCCGGTGTTCTGCGACGCTATGATATCACTCCGGAGAAGCCGGTCCAATTAGTGCGTCAACATATGCTGCAGCATCTCTACCAAGGGTTATATTCAAAACGATTTGATATATAGCTATACTAATAGCAAATGGCACTCCGTATCATCCGACCAAATTAATGTTTCAGCATGACTCTGCCACATCTAAGAGAAGTGTTGGACCATTCGTCCGGCCATCGGTGTTTTTCCGAAAGACCCGAGTGAACAATAAATGGACGACCATGGACCACTACTAGGCCATTAAACTTTTTCGTGCCTAGTTGTTATTAATAAATGATACACACCACGGAAAGGCCACGAGGCCGTGATTGAGCAGTGCGCCAGATACAAAACCGTCATGACTTTGACCAAGACCGTCCTTGGCGGATACAAAGTTGTTTAAATAAACGTTGAACAAATAGGTGCGTTCAAACCGAATGGTTTCGTGACGCAAGAGCCAATTTCAAATGGAACTGTTATACTTCGTATTGAACCAGTATGTTGTAAAAATCCCATGTCGACTATCTTTATAGAAATTTAGTTCGCGAATCAGGAGAATAATTGATACAAGAAACGTCGATAATGATTGAATCAAATGCATGATGTCTTTATATACATTTTAATCTGTTGTATTGTGTAAAACCAGAAAAATCTCAACAACTGTTGGTCAGTTTTATATGAAGTTCAGTATAGCGATAGCAGACACGTCGAACTTATATATAGATAACTTTAAAACCAACTATACAAAGAGGGTTTTATACTTTATTTAAGCAGTTTTTGATTGAAAACCTCTATGTGCAACTGTGCCTCTGAATCTGACTCATAAACAATTGTAAGACAAGTTCGTACTCAGTTACGTAAAGGCAACACTGTTTACAAAACGTTATGAATTCTTAAGCTTTATGAGCCCATTAAAATTTGCTAAGTGATAATTATACCACTTCGATGGAATATTACTGAACACCACAAAGGATACATATTTAACTGCAGTGAAAATGGTTATATAAACATATTACAACCATTCAACTGTACTATGGGTAGGTATTTAACAAAAACCTGTTTCTCTAACAAAAAAAAATTTCGCTCATCTAGGGTTCACAGAATACCAGCGTAAAACAGTATCTAACGTTTTTCGCCGAATGCCTGAGAAAATCGCCTGTGAAATTATACAGCTCAAGCGGCATAAAAATCCGAAAACACAACCAAATCGCGGATTTTGACGCAGTTGTTCATTGATGGCGGTGAACTCTTACCATACAGCTCCGCCTGCTTCGTTGTCTGCTATATATACAATAAAAAATCATTAAAAAAAAATATAAATAAATTTTCGATATTGGGATATACGGCGCATTCTCTATGTCCTAATGGGATGTGCAGCGGGACATCAACATAACAATCTATTTGGAAAATCAGGTTTATTGATCCTCTCGACCGCAAAAATAGGTGGGTTAGAAAATCTTTAATAACTCTAAAACCATTCGATGTAACTTTATGCAATAAACACTAAATTAAATTTTAAAAAATTTCCATTATTTTCCATTTTTTTTCATTTATTTTTATTTATAGACGTGATGTTTTCAAGCTCTGGATTGCTTTTTTAAAACTTCATTAGAACAAAAATAAAACGAGATGTAAGGGCATGACGGTATTTTATTGTACAAAAATAGTGTGCAAGCGTGTATCACGTGCTTCACGACATACACAAATAAAATCATTGTACGTACTCACTATATAATTTCACGTATAAAATGCATTCACTCAGTAAGTTAAACATAGCCTTAGCTTTAATATTACAATGTCTCGTTGCGTCTTACGATTGCAAAATGCCTCCTACACAATGATGGCAATCGTCCCGACCAAATCGAAATACAGCGAAGCCGCTGCCACAGAGACAACAGCGATCTCTTATAAATCGGCCGATAGAATCAAACAATTATTATATAATATAGTAATATTATACGCCGGGTGTAGTGTACGTATTCATCTTCTCGCAAAAATAAAATACGCCACGCGCGCGCGTGCAACAAACGAAGTGCGCGTTACAAAAATAAAAACGAACACCCATGGAGCGTAAAACACAACGACAGTTATTTACTCTTTCTATTTCACATTATCTACATATTATGGAACTTCATCTGGCTGTAAAGCATTTGGACCCGAAAGAAGTTGCGTCACCGAAATTAGGACACGATTGTATATACACGTGTTAATTGAATGTGTTCGTGACTTGAAATCTAAATATCGTATGTTATATCACTATACAGTGCTTCGAATGACCTATATATGTGGTTTGGAAACAATTAGTCGTATAAGCCCAACCTTAAAATTTGACAATCAATAAAAAAATATTGTTAGGTAGTGCTTTTATGGAAATTGGATTTGTTTTTTTAACTATTCATGGCATGCAATCTACTACTTGTGAATGAGTGATGAAAGCAGATTACTGAATGCACTATATAATTATATGTCTAATCGTATGAACGCTTATGGCATAAGTTGTAGGAAAATATATTCTCTATATGAAAATGACTTAAAGATAACCTCTAGGAAAAAGTAAGCCACAAGTCTCGAGTGAGGGTGATTAGCGCTGTGAAGTGATGTGTGCGGCGGGCGGAGCGGCGCGCGGAGCGGCGCGCGGTGAACCCCGCGGGAAACCGCATCACCGGCACAACGGTGTCAGTAGTGTGAAACGCTAATTGCGCACGTGTCATGGCGACCCGGCCTCCACTGCGCTCAACGTTGAAAACATCCCAGCCTACTCGTACGACAATTTCTAACCTGACCAGACAAAGTTCCATGTCTGTCGCCTAAACTATTTGTTAAGAATAAATTACATACAATCTACAGGAAACAAATACGGAGATCTCAATTTTAAGGGTCGCGAGACGCTCTCCGTGCATGCCTCTCGCTGTGACAATTTGAGTCCAGCTCAAATGGCGAGCGTAGAGCCCTCTAGTATTAGCGCGCATCCAATCATAGTTATTTATACAAAGATCACAAGGGCTTCAGGCAGAAACTAAGGCTAGATCACAAATGTTGCGAGAGGCCTCGCCGGCACCGTACGCCGCCGAACATCCCGTATCCACATTGTCACTGTTTACGCCGCGTGCACTAGATACGACTTCCGTATCGTCCACTGCACTGTTCAGCTCGCGCTGTTGCACCGCACAACCGTTTACAACACTTCCACTGTTGTCGTCGAAGAAGGAACGCCGTGCCAAGTGCGTCGTCGGCGGCGAGGTTGAAAACAATTTTATCTCTATGTCACGATGGCCATTCATCGATGTGACGATCTCCGACGATATTTCCAACGCCAGCGGCGACCGCGGCTCTGGCGGGCTAGTTGTACGCGGAGGCGGGAATAGAGAGTACAAGTTGGGAGCCGAAACTGTTTCAACGTTGTTATCATTTTCCCTTCTCTCGACAACTCTCGCGGAAGGATCGCTCCAACTCCGCCGTAGCATGGTGTCCACGCCTCTGCGTCCCAACGGCCCGACCACTTTCATTGATTCCTCTAATTTAGTAGCTGGAAAATCAACGCTTGAACTTTCATCCAGCAGTTGGGCAATGGAATCGGCATCCCAAATTTGACCGACAGGATCACAGTATCGGCACTGACAAGAGCTAACAGCGGACTCCGAGGGAGAAACCGCCTCAGCTAGGCCGAAGCGCGTAGCCTCCAAAGCCTCACCCAATGCAGTCACCTTATAAGTCTCGGACACTGGATCCGGGTAACCTAGTACTTTCACATCTAAACGATACGGTAATGACACCTCTCTGCAATAGGATTCCTCGTAAACGTGCGGCGTCGAGCCCATATTTGTAACATTGCAATGATCAACTTCACCCAATTCTACGCCCGAGTTGGAAATGTCGTGCGGGACTATGTTGTTCGGCTTCCTATCCTTCTTACGCCGCTTTCTGGGTTTAATTATCCGCGGCAGCATGGTCTCGGAGTTTGTGGAGCCGGAACTTTCATCGCTGGCTACGCTCACCGCGTCCGTGTTATTATTGCGTCCAGTTCGGTTCGAGCGCGACTGTTGCAATTGATTCCGCGGCCTAGATCCTTCGGACACTTCACCGTTGTCTCTGGTGGCACTGTGCTCGGCGAATGGTATCGGCCGGTGATTACGCTGCTCGGGCACTGTGGTGTACTTTCGTCGGTCTTGCCTGTTCTGTATGATGAGCGGAGCGCCCTGAGCGTGCATCGCGAGCTTCGATATAGGCGTGTTCCTATTTTGTTGCGTACGACCCGCCATGGATATGAGGGGCGCCCCGAGCCACGCGTTGGGATGCGGCACTCCGTATGGCGGGTAGTAAGGCGGCGGATATCCCGGTGCGGTGGCGGCATAGTTGGGGCGAGGGTGCTCGCGACGCCCGATGGCGGCGCGCTCGCCCGGGCTCATATCGTCCGATCGGCTCGTTTAACCCATATTCGATACATAAACGTTCACTGTCACGGCAAAAGTCGATGCTGAGACGCGATGTCGTAATCGTAAACTAACATCGGTGGCGCGCGCAGTGGCACGTACGTACGCCGCGGCAGTCGGTTGTGGACTAAACTGTGAAATGAATGAGCGCGGCTCGCGATTGTCGAGTGGGAGTGCCGACTAGCTGGGCGACTGCCTTGTCGCCGGCCGCGTTGCCGCTGCACCGTCAGGAAAGCTCCCTAAGCGGTCGGCAATTAAACCGTTGTTTACTTTCCTAGCGGTCTAAAACCTATGCGCCGTGACAGAGTTCAATTAATACGACTGTTTCTACGTTTGTTCAGCGAGCGTTATATTATTGTTAACTTACCAGGACATTAGCAGCGTGTAACAATAGCAGAACTTACCTGTAACAAATAAAGCTTTACATTAACTCTCACACTCATAAGGGATATTCACCAGGCAATCAAAACATATGTGGAGGCTATTTATTTTGTCAACGCCTACATGATAAATTGTCGATATTCTTAATACGTTTCCCATAATGTTTAACACGTAATCACCGAAGGTTATTCGATTTTAATATAAAAGCCAGTTTATATTGGACAGAATTAATCGAGTCTTGTTCTTGGGAAATCTTTGATTTCTAAAGTTAATTGAACGGTTGTGTAAGTTCAGTAAACCTATGCACTTTTAGGTGCAGGCACTTAGTGAAAGTGAAGTTGACTCACGCCTCTCTCTCGATGAAACAGCTTTAATAACTGTAAAGCCTATGTTTCCAATACACGCCTTATTCTTATGAACGTAAAACTCAATATCACGCTTGTCTTTGACGCCTTGTGTGTTTTCCAATATTGTTTAGCGTATGCATAATATGCTACCTTGTTAATTCAATCTGACTTTCATCATTACGAGTATCAAATCGTATTCAGAGTTGTTTGAAACGAAGAAATACAATTCTGTTTTTATTGGAACTAGCTGACCTGACAGTATGACGCACTAATTGGCACACTCACAGATTACCAGTGAGAAACAACACTTGTACCGAGTTTCGCCATCGAAGACTTAAGGCCATTTAAGCGGCGTAAAAAACCAGCAACGCGGCGGCGGTGATCTCTCGCCATAGCTTGCTCCGTTGTCAGCTATATTATACGCAACGAACATTTGATAAAGGCGAAGTAAAATAATACCAAAACATATAAATAATATAAAATTATTTAAAGTACCATAAGAAGCGTAATTGTCACTAAGTCACGGCACAGAAATTGTTTTCACAACTGCAAAGAGAATTACAGACTAGAGATAGAAAGCTAACTGGCGCATGCCACATTAACAAAATTATCCAGTTTGATTACATACGGTCGCCGCTAATGAAGCCGCAACAAACTTTCACAAAATACGTAATTCGACATCTCATTGTAGAATATATATACTGTGTGTATAGAAATCAGTATTCCTTCATTTGAACATGGCCGCGCTTAGCGGTGTCACTGTATCAGCGAAATGTCATGTTGATTTTTTTAAACAGCCGCATTTTTAAAAGAAAATTATGGTATAACGGACAACGGAGCAGATGGCTCTCCTGTATGATAAGAGAACTCCGCCGTCCATAGACATTACTTATTTAAGACTTTATTTATTATATTTGAGATTTTTTTCAATGTGTCCTTATAGTCTCATCTCAATTACAAAAAATCTACTACTGCTTAAAATCGGAAAAATAGTATTAATTTCATTAAAACATAACGCTTCTTTACACGTACTCATATAGACTCATATAGACATAATATGTTTATATTAATTTATAAATCGTTCCCTTGTGATGCGCCCTATCTTTTATTACCACCATTTCTGGACGTGGTAACTTTGAGAAGAACTGGCAAGAAACTCGAGGTTTCCATTTTTTAAAATACAGTAATTAATAAAGGAGCGTGTATTGTTATAAAGCAACTCACACCCAGCTCATATTATTTATTTCTCGGACAACAGTCAATAAATACGATTGAAGACTATATGAAATAATATTAATAGGATTAAGAAATCACGTATTTTTATCTCTCAGAGCTTTATTAATTACTTAGACGGCTTAATTAATTTCAGTTTATTCTGTTATTCAACTAAAATGATTGAACAATCGCTTGCAAATGTCACAGTACTTGAGACATTGTTTGAAATTATGTAACGTTTTTACGCTAGGTTAAATTTAAAACAACGGCGATATAAACAGTGAACATCATCTACATAGTGTATCGATTGATTAATTAAAACCATGTGAAATAAAAAAAAATGTAATTTCTTTTGGCATAAGGTCAAATAGAAACTACCACTACTCATATTAATCTCCGACTCTTCAAAAAAAAATTCAAATTAGCAACGAACATATCACAAAGCTATTTTATGAAACTCTACGTCATTTATGGATGGGATAACACTAAACGAAATATACTTCAATAAATATCAGTCTGTTTTGTATAGGATATAGGCCAATAAAACAGATTTAATATTCCATTTAAATTTACTAATTAAATCCAAGATATCTACTATTAGGATAAAAAATTACGGTTCAAAACTGTTACTTCTACTGGTTAGATACTCGCTCTACATAAATTCGTAAAAGGCTTAAAAAGAAAATCAAGTACACGGAAGTCGAAACACGGAAATGGGCTGACCTATTTCACGAGCCTTCTTAAAAGAGACGAGATACCAATTACCTACGTTGGGGGAACGCAGCACCATTTTCAGAAAAAGACTACACAACTCGTGTAAATTTTAATTCCAATCTACCGACTGAGCTTTTTATTGATCCGATTGCTTATTATTCTTAATATCGCTATCGAGTTCGAACCCCGGTCCGGGCAATTAAAAATCATAATTTAATTTATTTGGTCTTTAGAAGGGCTTGACAGTTATAGCCGGGCGGCGTCTTAGGGCCGGTGTCTTAAAACTGTCGCACCCGTGGGATAGCTATGCTGACGCATATGCGGACGCACTACTTGGACCGGCTCGTCCGAAGTGGTACCATGGGCACACTGAATACTCAGCGTGAAATGGTAGTTGTACCTGAAACGGTGAATTTACTGTTTTGCTGAGTGAGTGAGGATATCGGAGGTAATTAAAGAATGAAAAAATGAGCTTGGAGCATGCCCATGGAGCACCGGCCCACAAGGCGCGGTTTTTTGTGTAGCCGGCTTTTTACGCCACTTGAGCGAATAACGTTATAACATTATTACATTAATTTGTTAAAATTTGTTTGTTTGTATATGAGGAAAATAACTTGTCTTTGTAAAGTGAAACCTCCAAAACTATCATTTAGAAACGACATTCCAACTTTCAATCGATGAATTACATAAGAGAAAGAAGACCTTTCCGAACGGAAAGCTGAAAAATGCAAATATATCGATAAAATGATAAAAGCCACGGGTTGCGGTAGCGAGCTAGGGTGGCCGCAAGTGATGTGATTTATAAAGGAAAAAACCTTTAACCAGTATATCTTGTTAGAGTGAAATTCGTATTTTAAACCCGCGGTAAAGCCATCGTGAAGCATATGTTGTCGCACTACTTGGGCCGTCTCGTCGGGTGTGACACCACAGACTCACAGAATAGCAGCGTGGTACCTACTGCTAGTGTTGCCCAAATGCAAGACTTAGCTTATAGTCTTGGTCTTGCGCAAATACACATGCCAAACACTACCTACTGCGTTTCGCTCAGTGAGTGAGGATACCAGAGGCTCACTGAATTATATCTATTAGCGGTGTAAAGACCTGTAAACACAAACAAAGCGCGGATTGTGGTTATCTCTTCATCTACATAATAGATTTTATCTGTCACCAATGAGACCTGTCTGCTCCGTTGTCCGTTAAACAATAAAAAAAGTAAAATCTTGAAGATTTATTAACCAAGAAATTCATCTTAGAACGTGTTGCGCGAATGATTTAAAAGCTCTCGTAGTTGCAACGAATAGAAAGCGATGTCACTTGAGAGCAGCGTCGCACCGACGTTCACGATCGTCGCGTGCTCTGACGAAATTAATTCCCGGCTCACTCTCGATTGCATATCGTATAACAGAAACAGATCGTCATAAAATATTTCGTAGACTCGCTATGAAATTTATGTTCAGACGTTGAAATGTAAAAACACGCCGCTTGCCCCGAAGCCCACTGACAGCGTGATAACTATCAATGTCAGCTTATATTAATATTTCAAAGGGATAAAATATAAAAGTCTACGTTTGATGGGTTTATCAATGTGAAAATATTCCCCGTGGGGTAGCTATGTTGATATACTAATTGGACTCGGCCGGAATGATACCTTGGGCTCGCAAAACCAACCCGTAATATCCTTATACTGAGTTTTAATTACAATTACACAGACTACTTGCAAAATATAGCATGAAACAGTATTTGTACTGCTCGCTGAGTATGTAAGGATATCGAAGACCCTTGAAATTATACCCCTTAAACGGCGTAAAAAGTCGTCCAACACAACCAGAGTATGGATTGAAGGGGTTGTCCATGGGCGGCGGTGAACTCTTACCATGGAGGTGACCATCCGCCTGCTATACGATAAAAAAAATAGTCTAATTCTTGTTTCGTTATTCCACGTTTTATTTCAAGATGCATTGCTTCTGTTCAACTAAGTGTTAATAAATATAACAAATTGTTATTAAACCTGCAACTATCTCCAATTACAAAACTTGTATATACTTGAACTGTAAATATTGAATTATACAGAGTTTATAAGGTCCAAATTAATAATAATTTTTATTTATATTGACACGGCCTAATTCTCAAAGGGACAAAGCGGGTACCGACCACATAATCCAATTTCATCAACAAATCAAATATTTTATTTCGTTCATAAACGTTAGTTTTTATGACATTTCTATGTTTCCATATGAAATAAAGCTATTCGACATTTACTCATAATCAAAATTGTATATAAATAAAGATCTACTAAACTCGACACACATTCAAACTGGAGAGATTGCGCAACCGATCTTAACAAAAAAGGGATACCTAGCAACGAAAAAAAGCATTCCAACGTCAAATAACGCTCAAAATCTAATTGAGCAGCCCTATAATGTAATTTAGGTTGACGCAGGTAGAGAAATAACTCTCTACGGACGATATAAAAAGTAAACAGCTCCGTATGAGAAGGAATTATGATTTAAAGAGAATCTTATAATAATAACGCCGATTAGGCCTTCATTTAACGCATTTTATACACCACATCCACTCAAAAACATACAACTCATCATATAAATATATGCGTAATATTTTTTAAACATATTTATATTGCACATAAGATTTACATTACACATTAAGAAAGAACCTTGTGGCCGAACGGTCTTTAAAGATACCATGAAGACAAGGGTACCGGATTCGAAGCACGGTGTGGATAAAATTTATTCGTTTTTGAAGGACTTGACAGAGGTTGGGCGAGTTATGTTGACGCATTTAGTGGGCTGGCTCTCTTTTGTAGAGAGAATGAAAATATCGGCGGTCCTTGAAATTATACTGCCTAAAGATGTACAACCGCCAACACACCAGTGCGAATTGTGGCGCGCTTATGTATGGACAGCGGTGATCTCTTGCCATAAAAGAGATCCATTCACTCCGTTGCCCGCTTTACAATAAAAAACAGATTTATAAATTACAGTTAAAGACATCTGCAATTTTGCATTAACATAAAAACCCTTCAGTTTATTGTGGTTGTTTTATTATTACAATTTTTTTAACTGATCTTGATGGTGTGTTGTGAGAGATGGTTGGACAAAGCCATGGACAGAGAGCTCTGAAAGAAACTGGATGAGGCCTTTATCCGAAAAGGAGTTTCAATGAATTTATTTCATATTAAGCAGTTAAATATGTAGAATTGGAAATAAACTGCCTTTATTATTATTATAAAAACACTAAAGTTACTAAACCCATAAACCATTGTATTACTAGACCTGTATAAATTTAGATTTTAATTTCTTTCCGATAGTTATCTGCTAATTGCCTTCTGAAGTGATACGTTCATAAGGAGATTCGTTGAAGCGAAAATTGATAAAAAATATTTGAATTTGACTAAGATAAGACTAATATACTTAAAAGAGCCCACTGTATACGTAAAATTGCTACATCGCAGCCTGAATACGAATTCGACAACGTCCGGTGAAAGTTAAGGGTATTGAGTATCCGCGCATGCTATATTGCGCAATCGCTTAATCTTCCAAGAGGTTCCGGGAGCCGGATGAATATGAGGCCGTAATGCTTTTACGTGGATTAGTTTTACTGACCGGCGTTTATGGTTTATGTAACTGATAAACGACCATTGTAAACGGCACTTAAACGAAATCGAGATCGCATCGGAGTTAATAGAAAAATACAGTTAAAACGCGAACAAAGAAATAAAATAATATTAGAGGCTGTTTACAAACTTTCATAATATTGGTTCATTGACATGGATATATTTATCGGATGAAGTATTCTTTAAAACTTCTAGGATATCAGCTAGTTAACATATATTTGAAAAAAATTGTAATGGAAACGCTGGCGAAGGAGCAGGAGCCTCATCTCGGATACGCGATCCTCCATCTAGTGTTGCCAAATGCAAGACTTAGCTTAGTCTTGGTCTGGCTATTGCGCTCCCAGCTTTTGAATTCGTTTGAATTTGTTTAAAGATCGCATGTATTTGTTTGCCCAATAACAACGTATCAGGCCCAAGACCCCGCGTTACCCTTGAATCTCGGCGCACGTAGGGCACCGTTACCGAACAATCGTCACGGCCATTACGCAAACGGCGCTCACTCCGGCATCATTGTATCGGTTCCGGATGTGCGGCTCTCGCGAGTGAGTCGATTCGGCTGAACATTTCTCCGGACGCAGATTTCTCTTTATAAACTTACGTAACGTTTATGCAAAGGCTTCCAATACGCCAACTGTTGCTCGTGTTACGCAACGTGCGCGAGCCTCCTTTCTCTGCTTCATTTAGTTGTGCGATTATTATGTGTCAATCAGCTTGAATCACTGCGAATCTTTATCTTTCGATGAAAAATTTGAATGACACATAATATTTATTTTCATTATACTCAGACAACAAGAAGGAAAACATCAATGGAAAAACTAGGAAACTAGAAAACTAGGAAACTAGGTGAGTTAAAAAAAGAGGTAGCGCCCTTCATTCGAACAGAAACATAATTAATAAAATTGATGTTTCGTTAGTGCAAAGTCAATAAATAACTATAGAAATGTACTAACACATCGGCAAAGGCTTACGTACAATCTATATATCTAACATAATTAATAAAACATATAATAATTTACATATTAATCTATGTAAATATTAATGTTTAAATCTAATTTATCAATATTTATCTCCACTAATTTATCTCCACCCGTGGGAGAGGCGTGCTGAAGCATATGATGCTGGAAGCACTAATCGTGTCGGCTCGTCAGATACCACGGGCTCACAGAATACTCAGCATGAAACGGTACTTGTACTGTGTTTCGCAGGGTGAGCGAGGATAGCGGAGGCCAATAAAAATTCCGGTTAACCGGTATAAAATGCGGGCAACACAACCTATGCGCGGTTATCCATGGGCGGCGGTGTTCTCTTATCGTACAGGAGACCTACCTGCTCGGGTGTTCGCTATAAAATTAAAAAAAACAATATCGCGTTAAAATTCGTCGGATATTAATTAAAATTAAATTTAAATTACTGAGTGATTACATTGTACCGAGAATTATGTCGTCCGAGAGACAGGTTCCTTGATTTCGTTTCAATGTCCTCGTTAAGAGTTTCGAAAAACATCAGTGTTAGCGGCCAAAAACCTGAAGTCATTATTCAAATAGAGAGAATGAGATGAATGATGGAAAGTGGGTTCCGATTTACGCAAATTTACGAAAATCTTCGGTTCCGTTGTGAATAGTGTTTCGTTTTTATAACAGCCAACGTAGCTGACGGTTCACCTATTTGGTAAGAGATCACCGCCGCTCATGTACAACCGGGCCACCATCCGTTCATTGTTTGTGTTGCCGGCTTTTCAGACTGCTTGAGCGGTATAACTTCACGGGCTTTCGATTTCCTGGCTCACTTACCGAAACACAGTATATACACGAACCGTTTCACGCTGGTAATCTATGAGACAGTGGTATCACTTCGGCCGAGCCGGCTCAATTAAAACATCAGCATGAAGAGAGTTAGAACGAAATTTAAATTAGTTTACAATTTAATCAACATTCTTAAATTAACGCAATATAAGTGAATCGGTTTGTACATACGAATTGAAAACACTACAATGTTTTCTCGTTTACCAATACAATTAAAACTAAAGGTTCACATTTGTAAACATTAAAACTTGACCTACATAATTTTGCAAACGATTTTCACTGCTGTCAAACTGTCAACCCCATAACGCACTCTCTTGAGGCCTTGCCACATTTTCCATACAAAATATTTAAAGCTATTGTTCAATAAATGCAATATTGAATTTCTAGATTAAGTTATTTTAAATTGTAATCATTTACGTGGCGCCATTATATGAGATCGAGCCCCATTTGCACCTCGGTAACACTCTCTAAGCATTATAAAACGATTTTATGCGTTATTAGTGCAAAGAAGCGCACAACAGTCTAAACTCTAATGCGACTTTGATTGACAAGCACTTTCACTAAACGTAACCATCACGGTCCCTTTATATTTCCATGTATACGATATACGTTATCATCTTTTTGTAAGTTAGACCGCGCGTGGTTCCGCAAAGCGTGTACTTTGGTGGTTAATAGGTGTGCCTCGGAATATAAGGTTATCTAATAAACTTATGTCAAGTAATAAGGATAAGAAAAATACTTGGGTACACACTAATCTCTACGCAAGCGCACCAGCGACAGGTTTTTGTTTCATTCCGCATCAGTCCGCGCAATGGTTGTATTGCCGGTTTTTTACTCCGCTTAAGTGGCGCTTTTAAGGGCCTCCGATATCCTCACTCACTCTGCGATACACAGTACAGGTACCATTTCACGCTGAGTATTCTGAGAGCCCGTGGTATTATTTTTATGCAGCATGGCTCTCACACGAATGCATAAAGGTACAAAAAATGCTTTTTGTCTGTTTTTGATGTACCTTTAAAAAAATTACAAAAGTTTGCGGAACACTGGTGTAGAATGTAGACAAGGTATTTTTGAAATTTTGAAATCACAGACTTGATTGATTGATATTTCTTAATCTGAATTTGGCTGCGTTTAGCGCTGGTAAATTCTATTGTAAATTTGTCTACGAACGAAATGTCATGTTGTTTTGATGGCGCTGCCATCTTGGACCGTAAGCTCGCGGTAAAGAGTAATAAAAACTTTACTGTCATTTCATTATTTTCAGGTAAGATTGTACGATAGCTCAATTTCAATGGATGTTTTTATAAAATGTAATTTTAGGTAGCGTGGTGGTTAGCGATTGTTTCAAGTAGGTACATACATAGTTAATATTTTCTGTACCTACTCCGCTGCAGACCGCAGGAAGTCAAGCCCTTCACAAAAACCAAACACATTATTACAATCCTATTCAGATCGGTTATGATCACGCACAATAGTTTACAATATCGGTAATTCACGGGGTATCTATGTAAAGAGCACGCGTCACCCAAGCCCCTGCACGAAGCAGTTTATAAATCAACACAACTAAGCAACTTTTTCACCCCTTAATACTGAATTATCCGCGTTCACAGCACGAGCCGACTTTACGACGCAATAAACCAATCGCGTCAAGCCTCTAAGATCACACTAAGTCGTATCAACTGGCAAAATCATTTGTATTCCATTACACGACGATAAATTGAAGAATTCCAATGACACTGTAACAGTGGGATGTCATTAGGAGTAGATCTACGGTTGACGAGAAATAAATTCATGCACATAACCTCTGTTGGAACAAATAATTAATGTGAAGTTATTAATTTGCGGCGAGAATTATAATCTTAGAGTTGAGTAACGACTGGCTAAATTAACATTTAATAGAGATCGTACCTATTCAAATTTAAATTAGCCGACCATTTAGCCACTTATTCGGGTCCGAGTTGGGATGAAGTGGCAATTATGGTGTAAAATCCTTTGATATTATTGCGTATTTTATTTTATGTATAAGTTGCCCGCCACCCACGGGCAACCTTAACCCCAGTCCGGCCGCGGGTACGTTTCCGGCCTTTAAGTGGTACTCTATTTTACGAGGTCGTATCAATTTGAAAAATACCTCTGAAGCAGCATATTTCTTAAAATGAAGGTGCAATGAACACGCTAAAGAACGCGTAGTCGTGAAGCGACAAACATCGTGGTGAAACACAGATGAAACTAAGTAACCTCCCAAATAGTCAGTATTTTTATTTCCAAGAACTATTGCAGCTACCAAAAATACCAGAACTTCGAATACAAAAAGCATAAGGTCCTACCTTCCACGAAAACTAAACAACGCTTGGTTTTACGTAACGAAAAAAGTACAGATGACGCTTGCCGCTGTGTGCCTGCCTCTACAATTCAGTATTTAAACACAAAATTGCAGGCTAAACAGCCATAATAAAATGACTGTTATTTAGATAAGGTTGATTATGCGAAGCCATACCTGAATCATAATGATAAACATCTCTCAAATTACCTCTAAGGGCATTGCAGCCTAGACTTTACGTGATATAAAATTTTACGACACGCATCAGTCGCGGACTGTAAAATTTTCTTTCATATTAAAATATATAAAATTACATAGCCATTACAAAATACCTAGTTAATTCACATATAGATTGGACCAAATTACATTAATACATATGAATTTTAAACAACGCTCCAAAATAGGCGTCAACTACTTAGACGTATAGTTTATTTGATTTTTGGTAATATCAAACATAAGGTAACATGGGACAATGAAAGACTTCAATACATTCGTTTGATTGACTGAAATTGGCTGTAGTATATTAAAGAGAACCTAATTGTTTAATAAAGAAAAAATTATTAAAATTAAAATAATAGGAAGTGATAGTCTGTTAAGCTTTTAGGTAGAAACGCCAATTTCATATGTAAAGACTAAATACCTAATATTAGTGTTTTCTGCATTATTGTAATTTTGTATTTGAAGAGTCTGAAAAGAGAAATAATCTCAATCATAAATCTGCATTGTTATGCAGATTAAAGATAGACGTATATATGTGTATATATATATATACTATATCTAAAGACCAAACGTCCTCTAAACAAAGACAAGACGTTCCACCGTCCTTCATACACAACAATGAAGTCCGAATTACATCGTTAACCATTGGAAACCTAATGACGTACTAAACGAACGATTCAGAATTGTCATTCGCGTTTCGATACATACAATTATTATATACACAAAATGTAAAAAATATATATAACAAATATTACTGTGAAATTAATTTTATTATTTTAATAGAATACGACTTGGCCCTTCAAAACAAAGAGCATACTTAAACAGCCGGCATTCAACCGCGGAAAATTCAACAAACGAACAGAGGACCGCTTATCACCGGTGAGCCTCGTTCTTGTTTACCTCAATTATCATAAAATAAAGCAAAAACGCGTGCTATATAAATATACTTTCCCACCAATAGCTTATCGATATTAATGATTCAATATAAAATAAGTTTACCCTCACTAATTACTGCCTATACAAGTTTTCATAAAAAAAATAGTATGTATTATATGCTAAGCTAATGTATAGACAATACATAGAAAGTTCTCATCATCATCATCATCATTTCAGTCGTAAGACGTCCACTGCTGGACATAGGCCTCCCCCTTAAACTTCCATGAATACCTGTCGGTGGCCACCTGCATCGAGCGTTTTCCGGCAACTTTATAAGAAAGTTCTGCTTTGTTATAATTGCAAAATTTAGAAATATCTAGAACAGAAAATTTTCAATAAAAAGCAAATATGTCGTGGTATTAATACGAAAAGTTGCATTAGACAATCCAAACATCGCAAAGCACATTCGAGCGTCGTATTAAACCCTACCGAACAAACGAAATTCCCCAGACAGTCCAAATATGAAAACGCCGAGGGCACCTTCAATATAAAATAACATCATTAACCTCTCATATCAAATATATCAAAGCTACCTTCAACAAGCGTTGTTTTGTGCATTTTGCAGACAACAAACTTGGCACACGTGCCTGTTTCAACGCACTCCAGACATCGTACAAATGACAAATAACTGAAATAAACTTGAATAAACTTTATTTATAACCGACTTTAATTGAAAGAAAGATATAAACATACAATAAGGATGTGTATTTAAAAATAATTTGTTTATACGCCAGTTGAATAGGGCTGCCGAAACGATTGATTTATTTCCTAATTTTATACTTGAAACACGCTTAACAGATAATATTATACATATCGGACAATGATGGAGATACTTGGAATTCTAGTAGACTAAAGAGGAAAACCAAAATAAACACGAGAGATATGACGCAATTCGCGAATTGCATCCAATATACCTACACCGGAAATAAGACCTCAAAGAGTCGCGAAACACATACATATCTTAGAATTCTATTGTAAGATCGACGCAATCAATCGTCGTCCATTAATAACCTGAAACTTAAAGAGGAATGGGAGTTCTCCACCAAAAAACACGAAATATCAAAAGTGGAATGAGTACATTTATTTGGAAAAACATAATTTTGAATAATGCTACATATAGGTAACAAACTATACTATTTTAATACGAGTGATTTTAAAACCGAAATCGGCGTATATTCTTGACTTGTACTAAAAATACACGTGATACTGAATGGGGGAGAGAGTTCAAAAATAGGTAATAAAATATCACGCGATTAAAGGACGGCTCTTAACCGGGCCATCATCGCAAATACAGGATGCGATCCCAGGTCTGAGTGGATTTTTTAATTTAATATGTATTTGGAACGGCTTGACAGTGGCCGGACGAATGTCTTAACTGACTTACCCGTGAAGAGCCACGCTGAAATATATAAAAATCCGGATTGACCAGTGGATACCACGGGCTCACAGAGAACCAGCGTGAAACAATACTTGTACTGAATTTCGTTGAGTGATAAAATCAGAGGCCCGTGAAATGATTCCGCTCAAGCGGCGTTAATAGCCAGCAATAACTAAAGGGCGTCGGCGATCTCTTACCAGACCATTTTCCGCTATATTTTTTTAATTATATTAAAATCAATAATATAAAATATATTATAATATAAATAATAGTAAAAAATGTTATTACTTTTACCTACATCTTAACTCGCAATTTTATTGTCTTATTTACCTACGGAAATACTCGTATGACTAATGTATATTCATTTAAAACATATACCTCAAAAAAAATCAATTACTTCAGAATAATTTTTACAGTAATAAGAAATTAAAAATTTTAATTTCAAAAGCTGTACTGCATGCTCCTTGAGCATTCGTAAAAAATCGTATTCGTGGCCCAAAAAATTAATGCAACAAGCTTCTAATAGATTGTAAACCCAGCATATAATAAAATTCGGCTGATTTACTCTACTGCTTTCGGATCTTGTGTGTTCATGAACAGTCTGTAACTGTAGCATATGTAAAGTCATAAATAGCTACGTAAAGTAGACTTTTACTTAAGTTTATATAAACAATCGAACATCAATTAGAAAAATTAACAGATTGAACGCAATTCGAATTGGAAATCAAATGAACTATCGACACTTAAAATTGAAAAGACAGTATTTCCTTTATGATTGATTAGTTGAAGTTTGGAGACGTAGGATGTATTTGGTGACCTCCAGACAATGTCCCGTCGGGCAAGGTCGAGAGGGGTCGTCCTTGCATTTACCTCCCTTAGCTTAAATTGGAGCCACCTAACGGCCTCTTTATCTCTTTGAAATCATTAAACGGTCAATATCTGAACAATTCTAGTGTAGTCTACAGTATAACTCTACCATACTGAGAGTTAAGCAACTTTAGTTGTTAACACGTTCAAAAATGCTCTTTATTTTCTTATGGTACAGCTGGCAACGGAGCGGACGCGTCTCCTCTATGGTAAGACCGCCGCTCATGGACAACCGCGCTTTGGTTATGTAACCGGCTTTTTACGCCACTTAAGTAGTATAATATAAAGGACTCACGTTATCCTCACTCAGCAAAACATAGCACCTACAAGTAGTGCTTCAATTAAATTTATATTTTTTTTATAATTAAGTAAATATTTAAATTCTATAGTTTGTAAACATCAAAGCTTTGTACAACAACTACTCCATACTTTGTGACATTTAGTATGATAATTTAGACGGATCACGTCTAAGAAATTCCATATGTTTTATTAATATCTGACCACAAATCGCAACCACGATTTAATTATATTACTTACATACATTTATTTATAGCTCGATTTTTACTGTACACCCAACAACTTCAAATGACGAGTCACGTACGAAGACACAAATTCAAAATATACAACCGTTGTCAAATTTGGAATCTTAATTATACAGAACCTACATCATATTCCGTATTTAGTTATTATGACCGTAGAATATCACTAACAAGAAATAGTTTCACATTTGCAGCTCGATTTTACCATAAAACTACTCGTATTTCAAAATAACCAGCCGAATTCTAGGATATGAATTAAATAAGCCCGTACAAAAGCTCTCGGGCCATCGAGCTTAGCGT
This sequence comes from Delias oraia, assembly GCA_018230265.1. Classification (NCBI taxonomy): domain Eukaryota; kingdom Metazoa; phylum Arthropoda; class Insecta; order Lepidoptera; family Pieridae; genus Delias; species Delias oraia. The sequence goes on along the minus strand of DWCF01001488.1, from coordinate 6,508 downwards.
TTCGCAACACGCGGCTCTTGCGCAAATCGCGCGTGACGTCATTTTCCGGCTTCACTTTCGCAACACTTTCACTCGATTCGTATTGTCATTGGCCGCGCATCGATCAAATGCGTTATAATAATTTATTCCGACACTTATTGATACCCTCAGGTTTCGTATCGCTTTCCAGTACGGACACGTAACGTTTACGTGACTAGCGGCGTATGTGTTAATACCTACCTCTAGTGTTACTTAAATTCAATCTTTGAATTGCATTTGTACAAGATCAAGATCGCCCAATTGTATCAAGACCAAGACTGACCGTGTAAGACTTGAGCTAGAACAAGACTCTTGCAGTGTTTTATTTTGCATAGATTTTTGGAAAATTTTCATTAAATCTGCATAATAAATTCACATTTATAAATCTGGTTGGTCTTTAGTATGGCTATGCTGATTCAAGCTGAAAATGTTCCTATTCTGATAGATTTTTCTAAGATCTGAAGTTAGCTTTATTAAATAGCAATAGACGCCTTTCCTGCAAGACCAAGACCTAGAATAGAAGTGCAATACAAAGACCGATAGGTGAATTGGCGAAAGAGCAAGACTGGCTAAGTCTTCCATTTTGGCAACACTACCTACGTCCTGTTCGAAGATTTCGATCTAATAAAGTATATTCTTTGTTACAAAAAAATAATTGTTCCTTATTTTAGGAAATTTACATAACGGTAATAAATAGTTACATTCATTTAATTATTGTAAAAATAACTTTCAAAGACCGAATAAAGCTTGAATCTTAATACGTACGTGTCATGTTGTGTACGCTGTGTGCAATTTCATTTAACTTGTCAGATGGGACAGTTTATATCTCAATTTATAATATAATTATTATAATAATATTATTTAGTTAATTTTTGTTAAGAGAGACCTGATTCTTTGTTAGTTCGATAAGATTTTAATAGATGGTGGTATAAGGTAATTTATTGACTGTATTAGGTATTTATCTAATATAAAATATGTAGGCAAAAAGAATGTCACCAGCTCCTCTAGTTAATTCAATTCAGACCGGGGATCGAACCCGATATCCACGGTGTTACGGTAGCCTATAAAACCGATTGGTCACGCGGCTCTTTGTTCGTGATAGGGCTACGCTATACGTATGTTTGATTAAGTGCTGTAGAATCTCTCGGAAAGAACACGTAATGGTGGAAAAAAATTAAAACTGTAAAAGGACCATACTGCAGAAGCTTGCACAATCAGGCCAAGGCTTAGGCTACAAGTAATATCTTTGGCCAAACATCAAGTAAGAACAACAGGCAACATTCACACAGTACATTCATCTCGTTCGCTTGCAGTTATAACCGAGTCAAAAGCTGCCTACACAATAACCTTTAAACTAGGATAGCGCCATTGAAACCCGCGTTAAATCGCTCCGCGTTGTGCATTCGAGTGACAAACTGCGTAGAACAATGCCTTTTCAATATCGTTGACAAAAATAAAATGCTCCGAGCATTTTTCACGGCCGTTTTCACTGAGAGCGTAACGGACTCGTAATACAATCAATTATCCAGACTTCCCACACTTTCCAAACGTATTGTCACGAGCGAGACAATCGTAGTAGCGCGCGGCGCGTTCGTTTCGTTTCGTCTTACATCCAAATTAATATCGTCGTCCGGACGCGCGGTTCTAGTTCGACCAGTCAGACGACAATTCAATACGCTTTCAATTTTTCCAAACTATATACTTATATATTAATAAATTAAAGTATATCCTTAGGTACTAATTATGTATATGGATAAATTATAATTCAATTTATTTGTACAAAACAATGTCTTCACATCAATGTTTTTCGTTGGTGGTTTTTCTGGTCTGTGTTTGTGGAAGGGCCCGAGCGCTGTCTCTAGATATTTTCTGTAATTCTTTACTTTTGTTTTTTATATAGGTAGATAGGCTCATCCGAAATGATACCACGGGCTCAGAATACTCAGCGTGAAATGGTCGTTGTACTTCTACTGTGTTTCGGTGAGTTAGTGAGGTTATCGGAGACCCTTAAAAATATCGCGCTTATGAGGAGTAAAAAGCCGGCAACACAAACAAAGCGCGGATTGTGCCGCGGTTGTCCACCGGCGGCAATGTACTCTTACCATATACATCTGCTCCGCTATCCGCTATACCATTAAAATAGGTGAGTTAAAAAACCTATCGATACATTTCAAACCTTTCGTAATTAGTACTTTCACATCTGTTCTAATAATATCAATACATATGTACAAGAGACTTTTAAAATTCAATTGAAATGTTCATGAATATTAATGTTTTAAAATCTGTCCGAGATAAATCCGTGGGAACATATTTAATATCTTTATATGATAAAGAAAGAAAAGTTATCATATCTATTATTGTCATCGTAAACAAACACCCATAAGTTGTTAAGTTGATAAGCAACTTAAGATTTAAAACAAGTCTCGTTTTATATAGACGACAACTGGGCAGGCGTGTCTTCTCGATTATTAGAAGCCACTGCGGCGCATGGACAACAGCCCCATGATACACGTGTTGCTTGTGTTGCCGGGTTTTTATTCCGCTTACTGAGGCTTGTATTCTGGAAGCCCATTATATCCCTCCGGATGAACAGGCCAAATAAGTGCAGGAGCGTGGCTTTTCTAAGGGTAAGACAATGTAAACACAGCCTTTATCTAGCCTCTTCAAAGATTGATAAAAATTTACATTCAAATTAAATGACAAGCAGCAAAATTACATGTACCGCTAGACCAGAGCACTCTTATAGAATTAGATCACTAAATAGTTTAATACAAAAACCGACATTCATCTACCTATACAAAAACCATTACACCAACAAGCATCAAGACACCAGACGGTATTTAGACAATAAAAAGACCGTAAACCACCAAAGTAGGCTTTCCAATTTATCTGAACGCAATCGACAAGAACAACTCCAAAAAAACCAGAAATAATTAACTTTTTCAACGTACCCAAACAATATTATCGCGGACAAAAAGCGAATCAACATAAACAATAGCGAAATTCAGCCACTTTCCAAGGCAAGTGCAACCTTAAATTGATAAAATGAAAAGTTTGAAAGGCACAATCAAGTAATCGCAATTCGAAAGCGAGTTTGAACGATCGATCGGTCCGCGTTCTTTTGTATTGCCAGTGATTTACGCTTTTAATTACATATATACCCTTGATTTCATTACACGTGTGCTTTGACATGTCTTTATTGTATAATTTTAAAACTTTTAACCCCATTTTTTAATCTTTAATTGAACAAATTTAACGCCCGTGAGAAAGGCATGCTGAAGCATACCCGGAAGCACTAATTAGACCAGCTCGTCCAAAGTGATACCACGGGCTCACAGAATACTCAGCGTAAAACGGTACTTTTACTGTGTTTCGCAGATTGAGTGAGGATATCGGAGGCCCTTAAAAGTGCCGCTTAAGCGGCGTAAAAAGTTGGCAACACAACCTATGTGTGGACTGTAGCTTGGTTGCCCATGAGCGGCGCTGTTCTCTTACCATATAGGTGACCACCCACCCGCTTTATTGTCTGCTATACTATTGAAAAGAAAATAAATGTGTTCTATGGATTTTTGTAAAAGTAATTAACAAATTTATTTCACTTTCTATTATACCCATTAAGTTTTAATATCATTCAGCCTTCAGAAACAATGTTTTGTTTATAGCCAGTGACAGACCAACCGCGGAAAATTTCAATTATTGATTTTATGTACAATACGATCAGGTTACTCACTTACGATAAGCGGTCATTTGCCCATGGACAGGATGCCGAGGCCAGGGTGCGGCCAAGCTTTAAGAGAAAGATACGTTTTTTTAAACTATCCAAGACGTATTGGTTTGGAAAAACCTCTGCAGACAGCCGATTCCAGATAATGGTGGTGCGCTGCACACAATGCCTTAACAGTTAAAATGCTTGTGCGTGAAATGCACGTTTGTCTATGGGATTTAAAAAATCGGTTTACTATACGATCTTAAATAATCAAGCATACTCTGTAAGCAATGAAGCTTTAATTGTACCTATTAATAACTTTTCAGTAAACATCTCTGTGCATTGACCGGGCCTATATAAATAAAACGTCTAATTCAGCGCGCGTGACGTCAAAATCTGCGACATCTCAATCGCGTCGCCACAGAGAATGTGATCATCGTGACTTGCAATACCACAGATTGTTATTCTTCAGCCTCTTTAGTCTATGGTATGTGGCTACTGTTTGTTTTGTACGAACGTTAAACTTATTTCCCGCCCGCCTGTATTGACTTTGATCATGTAAAGTATTTTAATCAAATTATACTGCCTGTTTTTCTTCTTTATAACTTCTTCCCTTGGCGTTTTCTCTTTTTATTTCTTTATTTATCATATTCGTCCGTGTTTTATAAAATAGTTTATTTTTGTAACCTCAATTGCAAAAAAAAATTACGAATTATTCTATAAATAGAATCATAAACCTAACCTAATGTACCATATTAGAGACCAATTTTCAATGAAATTAAATAAAACCTACTACTTATTAAAATCGAATACTTATTTGGAAATCGTATACGATATAACGAGTATACACGATTATAATCGTGGATACGATATCACGTATACGATATCCATTCGATTAAAATCTCTCGATCCAGTGGAGTAACAGGGCCAGATTTACTATTAAATTCATTTAAACAAACATTTTTCTTGTTAAGAGCCTCTGATATCCTCACTCACTCAGTGAAACAGCAGAACTACCGTTCTAAGTACTACCATTTCACGTTGAGTATTATGTGAATTTTATTATATCCGGTATCCGTCAAATGTTTTTTTTTATAGTATAGCAGACAACAGCGAAGATGGCTCTCCTAAATGGTAAGAGAACAACGCCGCCCGTGAACAACCGAGCATTGCTTGTGTTGCCGGCTTTTTACGCCGCTTAAGCGGCTCTGATATCCCCTCTAACTCAGCGAAACGCAGTACTAATACCGTTTCACGCTAAGTATTCTGTGAGCCCGTGGTATCACTTCGGACGAGCCGGCCTAATTTGTGCGTCAGCATATGCCTCAGCATGGTTCTCCCTTGGGTGAAACGATAATAATTAATAACATTATTACATATCCGATAAAAAGGTGTTGAGCTACGATAAATAAATTACTACTAAACACCGATTAACACGCAATAAAATAATGACAACCGTGTAAGAAACGGCTTTAATCGCTCACGTACTCAAAACCGCTGCTCTAATAAGCGAGTAATGTGAACATTATTTCATTTATATTTTATTTTTTATTATGTAGCGATAAAGTGCAGGGGCGGGTCAAAACTGTTTTTTTTTAAATTAAATTGGAGGTAAACGAGTTCTCAGTTGGCTTAGCTCGAAACGGGTGGTAGCTGATTTTGATGTTCAGCGAGCTGCATTTTTGTATTTATGTTGAATAAAATTATTGTTTCTTTAATAAATAAAATATTCTTAAATATAATTATACATAATTTAATTTAGTAAGTTAATAAAAAATTATATTTCATTGAAAATTTGTATGTTTAATCAGATTAAATCACATATTAAAATCTATTTTAATTAAATTGCTTTAAGATGCTATATTATACTGTCGCCCCTTGCTGGCGAACAATCAATGATTTTTTTATGGTATAGCGGACAACAGAACAGGTGGTCTCCTTTATGGTAAAAGAACACCGCCGCCCATGGACAACCAAATTGTCCATTGTTTATTGAATGTTGCAAAACAAGATAAAATGCAGTTATATAAAGATTGGGTCAAAACTCTTGCATGGTTGGTTTATCTTAGCGGATTGATCTTAAACTAACATTAGTTATCAAAGTTATAAAAATGCTCTGTCACTTTCTCACAAACGTACTTTGACCGTTGCATAAACAAGACAGAATGTCTTCGTACAAAGATTTTAGTTGAACAACATTTACAATAATATTTTGGGGGTAATCAAAACTCCATTTCTTTGTGTGTTGACGCAATAAAGCAAAAAATGTACTCAAAACTTGTTTTTTTCTCATTACCTATTACCAATTAGTTTTTATGTACAATTTTAAATAGAAAAAAAGGTACGATTTAATTGACAGTTTCTATGAAGACCGCGAGATGGAGCTATTACGAAAGATACACCGCCATCTGTTGGTGGATATAAACACTACAAACCCAGTTCTATAATGATACTGTGAGGTTGGTATTCTCAAATCTGCATCAGATATTTAAAACAATTATAAATTAGGCACCCCAAGGCCCATAATTAACTAAATTTTCCTAAAAACCCAAGGAAAAACAACAATGAACGTACCTACTACATACTTTGTCAAATTTAAGATGACAATTTAAAGTATAGGCTATGTAATTATTTTTGATTTGAACTTCTATGAGAATTATATTCGATAATCTAATAAATTACTCTAGCTCGCGCTGTGAGCTATCATAATTATCATCCTAAATTGAACAATGTTATCACTTTTTTATGGTATAGCCGGACAACAGAGCAGGTGGGTCCTTTATA
>DWCF01001487.1:0-30182 GCA_018230265.1 Delias oraia | reverse complement strand
CCAGCTTTTTACGCTATTTGATCATTCCAAAGCGTGTAACCGTATTACGACACCCCGCCCGGCCACTATCAATCCCTTCCAATGGCCGAATAAATTATAAGTTGTATTCGAAACGAGGTTCGAACCGGGAACCTCTGACTTTAGGATACTTTACAACTCACAAGTCCGCTCAGCTATAATTTAAAAGCTAAATAAGCTTTTAAATAACATAAGTGAAATTCCATCTTGCATTAGGGAAAACATTAAGAACTATTGACAATTAGCCATCATCATCATTTCAGCCGTGAGACTTCCACTGCTGGACATATGCCTCCCCTTCGGATCTCCATGCATACCTGTCGGAGGCCTGCATCCAGCGTCTTCCGGTGAACTTTATAACGTAATCTGTATGTTATATTTTAACAGATTCCCAGACTATAGATACTAATATTATAGAGAGATAGTTTGTGTGTTTGTAATGTAGTAGGGGGTAAAATCTAGATCTACTGAACCGATCTTGAAAATTCTTTCATCCATAGAAAGTTATGTCATTTGTTAATTTATGTTAGGTATATTAAACTGAAAAATCAAAAATAGTTTCCGTTGAAACCGTATTTTTAATGTAAGTATAAAATATGCGACAACATACCTACCAATATCTAACTTTCATATTTATACCCGTGGGAAAGCCATGCTGACGCACTAATTGAGCCGGCTCATCCAAAGTGAAACCACGGCCTCACAGAATACTCTGCGTGAAACGGTACTTCTACTGTGTACTTCGCTGAGTGAGTGAGGATATCAGAGGCCCTTAAAAAATGATGCTTAAGTAGCGTAAAAGGCCAGCAACACAACCAATGCGTGGACTGTGGCGCGGTTGGTGATAGACGGTGTTCTCTTACCATATAGGAGACCAACCTGCTCCGTTGTCCGCTATACCATAAAAAATTGCAAAACAACGTTTGCCGACTCAGCTAGTATTGAATAAAGGACTAATATTCATGTTATAATAGTCAATGTATTCAATTTGTTATGTACGAGGGAAACGTGCAAGGTGGACATTCCAGGTGGCATGCAAGCAGCTACTTGTCGCTCCCCGCCACAGGTACTCGCCCCATTATGAGAACAACATTTACGAGGGGAGCATATTACCGCTATGCGTCATTTGTTTTACAAACCTTTGTTCCTCAGTGACTCCGACAGCGTAACGCGAGAACGAATGAATTTCACGGGACACTATTGTTACAATAAGGGTATCCTAATTTCTCCTTTCTAATTATCACGTTAGGTAAATATACACATAATACATCAAGCTAGAATAGAGAGACCTACAAACAAACATTAAATTTATCTTGCAGGTATATAAATATAGCACATATATATATTTGATGCCATTTTTAAAGTTCTGTTATTTTAATATTTTAATTTTAATAATTTATATTTTATTTTATTCTATAGCAGACAACGGAGCAGGTGGGGCTCCTACATGATAAGAGAAAACCGCCGCCCGTGAACAACCGTGCCAAATTCCACGGATTCGTTGTGTTGCCGGCTTTTTATACCGCTTAACAGTACAAGTACCATTTCACGCTGAGTATTCTGTAAGTATCACTTCGAGCCTGTCCAATTTGTGCGTCAGCATATGCATCAGCATGGCTCTCCCACGGGTGATATTGAATTTACAATTTGCGTCATGCTTATATTTATACAGCTTCTTTGTCTAGCGAAGAGAACCCCATTATATTCGAAGATATTTCACAGTAAAACGGAAAACATATCTATTAGGTATCATATAATATAAGTCAACCAAATTTGATACATAAACGGAACTGAAGTAACGTCACTTTCACAATTAACTCCACAAAGTTATTCATAAAATCTAGAAAATCAGTAATTGGGTAAATGTGCGCATGCGCATAGCGGTTTCGTGACGTCACACAAATCATGAGTCACCGGGTAGGGCCTGCACTGACTCATCCATTCGAGATTTTTTTTTCTCACAAACAATATCATTGTAATACATGTTGTCTTGGTTTTGCAATAACATTTTACGTTAGCGAGAGTGCGACAAAAAATACAAGACCTTAATTATTATCGACTAGTAGAAGTTCTATGCAAAAATGTGCTTTCTTTTCTGTTTGAATACTTTTAACGTTACTTCTTTTAATAATAAATAATAATAATTAATTTAGAAATAATGTAGGTAAAAGTCGCGGTCTCAATTCCTCTTTGATAAAACTTGGGATATACATATTATTACCACAGAAAAGAAACGGAGTCGGTGTTCGGTACAAGACATACTCTAGATTAGAGACAAATAATAAGTTATAACATATTTTATTTGGGTAATGTTCTCTTGTTGGTTAAGTTAATCACAGGGAAGATATTATACAGACCGCAAGCATTCAAAAACACATTACTACCTATTAAAGGCAACACAATAATCACCTATATCAAAATGTGGTTTTATCATAACATTACTAAATTATTAGTTAGTATTAAGAGAAAGGATGACACTGGATGCAGGTCGCTGGATGCATGGAGGTCCAAAGGGGAGGCCTATGTCCAGCAGTGGATGTCTTACGGCTGAAATGATGATGATTAAGAGAAAGAGCGGAATCAAAAGATCAATTTCAATTGAAAATCTAACAACTTTACTACCTTATTTGTCTAATACCGTGTGTTTATTGACGTGTCGGAAGGACTCTTTCATTCTAAATTCGTTTGAAGAACGCATAGCCTCAAAATTCTTTTATCATGGCCATAATATCAAACGCTGACGCTTACAATTTACGACCGGTAACGGTAACCAAGCACCGTTGTTGTCATTACGAACGCCATCGCAAATCTGAGGATTGTGACCAGACACCCTCCATCTTGCCGCATTACTTCGCTAAACGGTATACCTTATGCAAATGTTATCTTAATCTCGGCGTATTAAACTAAAAAGCCAGTCAGTTTATAGTCCAACCTTTAGAAAGGCTGGATTCCAAACAATATGTGCAACAACTATTGTTTTTCAGTCTGAATGTTTCTCTCTGGTTGTACGCCTGGTATCATCCACCTAAAGAATCTAACATACAGACCATAGATAGGCACAAAAAATTGAAATAATATTTTAAATCGACCGTAAAGTTTTTATATGATATAGAGGACAACTGCGCAAAAATCTAGTCAATTTATATAGTCGAACGTTTAGAAAGTCTGTATTCCAGACAATATTATGTGCAATAACTATTGTTTCGTAGTCTGTCTCTCGTTCTACGCCTGGTACCATCCACGTAACATATAGACCATAGATAGGACAAAAATTTGTAATAATAATTTAAAATCGACCGTATTTATTATATATGATATAGAGGACAACTGGACAGGCGGATCTCTTGATGGTAAGAGATTATTATAGATCTAAACAACCGCGCTTCTATTCCTATGTGGTATGTTTGAGTTGCCGGTTTTTGTTTCGCTGCTAATGCAGTATAACTTAAGAGGCGTCCGATATCATCACTTATTCACCACTCATGTGCAAGTACTATTTCACACTGGTATTGTATTAGAACGTGGTACCACTCAACTCACCATGAGCCAGGCCAATTGATGCGTCAGCATAAGCTTCAGCACAACTTTTCCGTATGTATGAAGTTGTCTAGTTTATAATTAAGTGATTAATTGGTGGCAATATATAGTTTTGACCCCTTTTTATATTTGCAATCGTATTTTCGAACGATAACTTCGTATTTAATACACATGCGATCGTCGCTTGGTAACCAGTCAAAAACAATCCACGGTGAAAGTAAAAATTTGAGTAAATGTAAGGGTAGATAAGTTTACTATGTAGAAGTAATTTTCTATGTAAAGCCCGCACTCTGGGCCCCATAGACGGTCGACCTCGAAGATATTTTTTATAGGTTACATTTATTATGATACATCGAACTACTATTAGGAATATTACATCGTATTTGTTGAAATGAGACATTCTTAACTATACTATACAATCAAAATCGAATTTTGCGTGTATTCTAATGGTTTTTTTAGAATTCAAAGCTGAGTAAGGTGCCGATCAACTGATAAATTATTGTTTTTTTCAATAATGTTCACCGATTGAGTGATTATAAAGTTTGTAAGTATGAATGGATGAAAGTTTGTTATGTGTATTCATTCAGGCAAAAACGTTGCATTAATGAAAACGATGACTTAAATATTCTGTCACTCTGTCATTTATTGTTGCAAATTCGAAACAGGAAACCTTAAACAAACATATCTTAACAAAATGTTTAATTACGCGCATAATCACAAATTAAAGTTAATAGCAAATATTAAGCATGGCTCGTATTTACATCTAGATCGTACGATTCAAATGCATACCCAACAATTAATGTAAATATGGACAACCATAGTTTTTTTTATAGTATAGCGGACAGCGGAGCAGGTAGGTCTCCAATATGGTAAGAGAACAGCGCCGCCTATGGCAACCGCGCCACTTTCCGCACTTTGGTTGTGTTGCCAACTTTTAACGCCAAAGTGCCATTTTTAAGGCCCTCCGATATCCTCACTCACTCTTCGAAACACAGTACAAGTACCGTTTAACGCTGAGTATTCTGTGAGCCCATTGTATCATTTCGGACGAGTCAGCCCAATTAGTGCGTCAGCATATGCTTCAGCATGGCTCTCCCACGGGTAGGCAGAGTCCTCAAGTTCTTCGGACACACAGACAGGAGAGACGCAGTCCGATAAAGGCTGATTTCACTGGCTGTGTGGAAGGAAGAAGAGCTAGAGGACGGAGTCCTACAAGATGAACACGCATAACTCAGGACGCTACGGGACCTACCCTGCAGTCATCCATCTAAATGGCGCAAGACATGGGTGTCTAGAAGGAAATGGTGGCCAGAAATGAAATGACGCACATTTGTCACGTCCCTCAGTCATAAGTTAAGACGAAGAAAGAATCATATTTAACGCTGCATCATTGCCTCAATATTCATTACTTTTATGTAAATTAATTAAAACTATTTATACACTTCTTGAATTCAAGTTCTCAAAATGATAAGGTTGTCTATGCTAACTGTTATAACAAAATTCCCACGACACATTCTATGCTTAGCTTGACACAGCCACTTAGCTATTTAGGTAAATCCATTAGCGTGACAACTTGAACAGTCAGCTTTTCGTTTAACTATTTAGGTATGCAACAAGAACATTAGACAAATGAACTTTTACTGTATTCTTTCTCAAGTAGGTATGGTTTTAAAAAAAATTAGCACATGTAACCTAACAGACCTTTCTACATGGAAATCACAATGAAAACGCTATTACGAAAGAAAGATTGCTAATGTTCAAAATTGTTTTTAAGGATATGTCAGTATAATTGTAATTTTATAAAAAAATACAATCTCTTAAATAATTTATTTGGCATTCTTTAACTCTTTCAAATATTGCATAAAAATGGATTCCTTGATTTTTTTAGCATCCTATATCCACTTATATCCTATTTGTAGGTTGATGAGCCTATGGCTTGCCTCAAAGTCCGCATGAAGCTGTTAAGGCCTTATGCCAACAGTGTTAGTCGTTTAAAAAAAAAATTATAGGTTACTCATTGGCTCTCCTTTTTTAAATAGATGTGTACTAGGCTACCTTAATATGTATTTACAAACAAATTATATACAGTGTAAACTCCATGTAACATCCCTTGATTTAATGAAAAACTCCCTAAGGTGTCGAAATCAATTGGCTTTAGTTGGTTTATATCTATATCTTCCATACACTGATTTTTCTTCTCTCCATTTAACGACAACTCTTTATAATGCTATAAAATGCAGTCCCTTAAGTGTCGTTATATGGAGTTTACACTGTATATTTACATAAATATATTTTCAAACTGGTGCACATCCCAAAATACTGACTACAAATTCGTCTTATTGTATTCATGATGATTAAAACTGAGAAGTCGTTATATTAATTCAATGTTAACAAAAGTTCGTATTTATAAAATTATGTATATACCAAATACACTATAAATTAATGATATTTAGAAAAGAAAATGTAATGTAACATAGTCTAAATATTAAGATCATCATAAAAAAAAATTCCTACTCAGAATTAGGATATATTTTATATATGTATTGATTTAGACAATATCTTAACTAATGTAATCATTCCCCTAAACTAATGGTAACTTATTACTCTACTAGATTTCCTATTCATATTTAAGATTATAATCACTGAATGGTGTGAGACATACACACAAACTTCCTCCCACAATAGCAATGCATTTAAATAAATTTTAAAACTAATAATCTTTATGTAACTCCAAAGTACTTATATTAGCAATCTTAAAGGAGAACAACTTTCTAACTACAACATTGCTCTCACCTCTGAACTGTATTTTCACATTACATGATGTAAACAATAATCATTTCATATAAATAAAGCCAAATTAAGTTCATTAAAACAAAATCTTGAAAGTTAAAACCAAATTACAAGTTAATTTAAATTAAATGAGTATCATCTTTTCATCTTACAGACATCTTATAAGTATTAAAATTGGTACAAGCAAAAAAATTATTATAGCTCGAGGTCGAAAAAAGTTCTGTTACAAAGCATCAAACGCCCGCTTTTCTTAATTTCCATTAACGTGACTAAATTATATATTGTACACAATTTTGTTATTGAGAGTAATTTCTTGAACCACTTTTATTATTTAAAGATAAGTTTATAAGTTGTTAACGTAGCTATTAGACAAACCTGCTGCGAAATTCAGCACATCGCGTTGCTGCCTCCAAACGCCCAAGTCCATCTTAATGATGTTGAAAGTTTTAACCAATATATCAAATTAACTCATTAGAATATCTAATTCATTATCACTTTATCAGTAACAGTCTAAATTCTAAAATATCAAACAACATAAATAACAAAAAATAATTATTCACGAAATAAAAAAATAAACAGAGTAAGACAACGATCACCCGACAACACCCATGATTGACTGTTGACACAGTATCTTTTCATGACTGATGGTGAATGATTTCAGATATGTCAATCAGTTTTGACGTTTGCGAATTAAAACAACAAAGAAATATTTAATCAGTAACAGATAACAAGTATAAATTTTAAAATCTTGTATATAGTAAAATAAAATCAAAAATCTTAGACTTAATTAAAACGTATGGAATCAAAATTATACCTTTTTCATATACATTATATTAATATTAAATATTTACTAAATATACTCTTAGATCGCAGCGGGTGGGCGTCTTTGGGGGAGGCCTATGTCCAGCAGTGGACTTGACTGGGCTGATGATGATATGATGATGATGAAATATACTCTTCATATACATTTTATATTCATATAAAAAATATATATATAAATGAGGTTTATTATTATAACATATATATAAATATTATTATATAATTTATCAATTAATGTATGGTGTGTATATATATATTTACACCACTCCACCCCAATAAGAAAAAGGCACCCGACACACACATACTAATAATAAACTGATAGCCTCGATAGAGGACAAAAACAAATCAGCAGACAGGGTTTGTTGTAGGAACCGCGCTAAAAACCACCTCTGCCGGAAAGGGAGGAAAGGACCGAAATATGTCGCAAAGCCCACCAGTGAGCTTCCGACCGGCTGCTAGGCGTCCCAAGCTGAGGTTCGTGTCTCGCAAGAGACGCCCTTGCGCTAGTCGTAGCACAAAACAAACTCTCAGCGGCCCCAAAGACCGCGAAAAGTCGTCATATCAACAGCGTTAGTCATTTCAAAAGAAAAAAGATACAAAAGTAGAAGAACAGATTTTTAAATTCTATGTTATGTTCCACTTGCTCCAAATAAATATTTATGGTATACCTAATTCAAATAAATTAATAAGAACAATAAGATCTAAAAATATTTTAATTAAATTTATATACAGTGTTCTAAATTATTATAATTATTATTTGTCATAATAAAATATAGCTAAAGTATAACGATTAAATTAGTTGAAAATTGACATATGTTTAAAATGATAAATGTTGCTATTTTTATATAAAAATGGCAGCCTTTATGTCGTAAGCTTTTCTTTTTGTGAAAAGTTTTCATTACACTTTATCCGCTAATTTATAATGCTATTTATTACGAATTCTATGTTTAATCATATTTTCAAAAAGAAAAATAATTACAAATATTGAAGCTATTATGATGTTTGTAATTTTAGTAAGTATGGACTACGTGGTTTCACGGACTTTTTTGTGTTGTCCTATTCATTAACTTGAATTAAATGAAATGCTGTAAAGGTTAATCAACTAAGTAAATTTTTAGGTGGTGTAGAATAAAATCAAATGTTAGAGATTTCGAACGAAGACCAAACGAGTAGCTCGAGTATTGTACAAGAAAATAATATGAGCGCTGGCACAGCGTCATTAGAACGCGAGTTAGCGAGTACGCGCCGCCTGTTGTGGGGTGACAACGTCAAGGAAGATGTATTTAGGCGTTGGGCGCAAGGCTTCCAGTTCAGTACTGACGAACCCAGTGCCCTCATTCAGCAAGAAGGAGGTCCATGTGCTGCTATTGCACCTGTCCAAGGCTTCTTACTCAAAATTCTACTGTCGGAGACACCAGGTCACACTTTACACGATTTGACATCAGAAAAGTGCAATTCACTCCTGGTTAGGGCTGTGTGTATGATTTTAAGCCAGTGTTTAGCAGCAAAATATAATGTAGCTGTCTACCGTAAGAGTGAAGCAGGAGCAGAAGGCAGTTCAAGTGTGAATGTCAGTGCAGATGAACAGTCTTTCGATGCTATTGAGAATTTCCACAGAAGACTAGAAGTACACTCTTTTCAAACATTGTCTGAAGTAGAATCTTTTTATAATCGGAATATTCGTATTCTTAAAGACAAATATGGTGTTCTGCTTTTATTATACAGTGTTATCCTGAGCAAGGGAGTAGAGACTGTAGAAGCTGAACTATCTGAATTATCAGACCCTCTCATTCATTCTACTTATGGGTATGGATCACAAGGACTTATTAATCTTATGTTGACAGGGAGGGCTGTAGCTCATGTTTGGGATCATGATCAAGTTGTTGGTGGCCTCCGATTAAGAGGAATTGAAAGACAAAATGACATTGGATTTTTAACCATAATGGAACATATGCAATACTGTACAGTTGGTTCATTTTACAAAAATCCTAAACATCCTGTGTGGGTGTTAGCTTCTGAAACACATTTGACAGTACTATTTTCCATGGATCGACACCTAGCCGCTCCTGAAACAGCAGGAGAGTCAGCAGAGCGCATTTTCCGATCATTTGATCCTGAGGGAAATAATTTTATACCTTCAGCTGCTCTCCAAGATGTTTTGTGCGCAGCAGATCTTGTCAGTGAACCTGAATATGTGGAATTAATGCGAATGAAGCTTGACTCAGAAAACCTAGGAATAATATTATTGAGTGCATTTATGGATGAATTTTATCCTGCTTGCGAACGTAGTACACCTGACACGTTTACTTTACACCATTATAATGGTCTATGTCGTAGTAACTTAGGAGGAAGAGTGGTATACCGAACTGGTAGAGCCGCATTGCTCGAGTGTCCTATGCGAGCTGCAACTACTGACCCTATGCTCACCTGTCTACAGACCAAGTGGCCTAGCATTGACATTGTGTGGGATGATGGACACTCACCCTCACTAAATTAGCACAAGTCATTTTCAGAACTCTAGTGGCAAAGTGATATAATGGTATATTATAATTTAAAATATGTTGCGATAATTCCATTACTTTGTTGTATTACTTTTGTATAGAAATAAAGATTCGAAGGTCCTAGGGGGGATTGTCACTAAGGCAGCTATTATTACATGAAATTTGAAATACATAAATCAAACACTGCAAATTTTAAATATCTAGAATTTGATAACAAATTCCAGTCTTGAAATGCTTGACATTTTTAGTTGTTCTTTATTGGATTTTTCTTTATTTGTTAAATATAACAATACATTTAAATTAAGCAATACTGTGTTATAGCTTGTCGTAAGTGAATACTTGATGTTTAGTAACTGCTATTATTTTAATATTATTTAACAGTATGTATGGAATTGATTTATTTGTACTAAATTTCAGTATAGACTGTAATGGCAGGATACAGTATTACAAAATTAGGTAAATATTCCATTTCTGAATTACATTATATTCTCTATACCTAGACATGACAAGTCTAATGTAAAAATATATTCTCCTTTACAGTTTTTGTATTGGGTACTTATATTTTAGGTTAATTTTATATAACATTGGAAGAAGTTCAAAATCATGTAAAATAGCTGTGAATTTGTCTTGTAATGTATAATATATTAGAAAGATATGTTCAGTTATAAAAAATAGAGGAACATGCTTTTTTAATTACAATATTTAGTTTTATTTTATTACATTTTATTTCTATTTTTAGGAAAATAATAGTAATCTTGTACCATTTTAAGTATGAAAAACACTTTCTTAGTGTAAGTATATTTTTAACACAAAAATTAGGTGAAATCAAATAAAGTAATAATAACAAAAATTACACTATATAAACAACACTTTTTTTTAAGCTCCAAGAAATTACGAGGTAAATAGGTTATTTTATTATTTAGCTTTTAGTGATTATAGATCACAGAATTGATGATAAAAAATGAGTTAATGGTTAAAAAAATGAATTAGAATATGATTGTATTTTAATTACTCCATTGTAGAGCAGATCGACAAATTTTGGAAGATAATTTTAACAGATCTTAATAAGGTAAAGAAAAAATTAAATTTATAATCGTTAACGAATCTGTATTATAGTAGAAAATCGCAACGTGATTTTTTTTTGTCGCTAACATTGTCTTTATCAAATAAAAGATAGAATAAACACAAAACTATTAGATACTGGCAGAATCTATTTTTTATGGAAAACCATTTTATTAAGGAGAAAATTAGTGCTAATATTTAACTGATAAATCTTACGAAATAATATCGTTGTGTGTTATACTGGGCCAAACTCAATTACCACCTAGTTCCGAAGAGTCCAATAAGCTATGACATGGACACGTCGGGGCCTATTACCACAATCTGTGTTTAATTTAATTTTAATCGTTTAAAAGATGTTTATTTTATAACTTTTGTGTTTGTGGATTTATAAGTTGTTTTTGACAAAATTCTTTTATATAAAATAGGAGAAAAAAATCCACTAAGATGTGAGAAAACTACAATAGGCTAAAAGACTATTATCCAGAGCCGTAAAACTATTAAAAAATGTTTAGTGTTTAGTTACTTTTTATTCTTTTCTGTTTGTTTTCATTCTCATCTTAAGTATCTTTAAACAATTAAACGTATCTGCGTTTCTTATAAACAAATAGAACAAGATAAATATTATTAGGCAATAGGGTATCAGTAATCAATATCTATATATCTTATAAGTATGTATTTGCAAAGTATCCAACTTTGAGAAAAGAGGGGATGAAATTAATAAATGTAAATAAAGAATAATTTCTACATATTTTAATAACTAGTTAAATATGACTGCGAATTCTCGTCACGTGTCATATGACCAAATTAAAGCTGTAGTCGAGTTTATGGGACGACACGTAGATTTTGCGAGTGGTGTACTTCGTAGTCTTAGATTAAGACACATTAACAGAAAACTGTGGATAGAGCTTTCAAATATTTTAAATAACATGGAATCTGGCACAAAAAAGACTGCAGATGGCTGGAGGAAGGTGAGGAAATAATTAAGTTACATAAATCCCAGTTTATTTCGTATACACAAATTATAAAGTTTAAACAAAAAAAATATATAAATTTAAATAAATAACATATTTTGTTTCAGTATTGGAATGATTTTAAAAATAAAATTAGGAGGAAAGTGATTTCAATGAATCTTAAACATTCTGGCTCTAAAGCAAATGTAAAACCACTCACAAAACTGGAGAGAAAAATCTTGGAAATACTGGGGCCAGACTTTACTAGAACATCATATCGAGGTAGAACTTTGGTAAGTTTTAACATAAATATTGTTTGCTTTACACATACAACATGTGTTATATATTCTGACAAAGTTGTTGAATAATAATAAATATTATTTATAAAGCTTTATATGTTCAGAATAAATTATTTTTACATTTCTAATGTAAGTTAGTGTTGATTTACTTTTTTGATTATTATTTAGTGTAAGTAAAGTTAATTATTTGCAGTTTTTTTGGAGTCCTTTATGTAAAGAAGTAACAAATTGTCGAATATAAACTAATTTTGCCATAATTTTCAAATATAAATTAATTTTGCCATAATTTTCAAATATAAATTAATTTTGCCATAATTTTCAGCATCACCATTCTTCGAAATTAAAGTTGGAAGACAATTTTAATTTCAATATTGGTATGGATAACATTGACAACGAAAGTGGAAACAAATTTACTGGTATTTTTGTAATTAATCTTAATCCTGTTACATACAAAAATGTTACTGTCTATTTTTGTCTAAAATTGTTTTATCTGACTTTTAATCACAAGTTTAATGTAAATAAGATGTTTTCGGATGTATAAATAAGTAATTAAATTGAAAATCTTACAATTTTATACTGTCTGTTAAAGGGAACCAGATTTCAACTTGTTCTGTTACCCTATATTCTATTTTTTAGATTATGAAAAAGGTGATAGTGAGGATAGTAAAAGTAGCCAAGATTCTGAAGCTGACAGGAATAGGTTGGAAGTACAAAGTAAGTGACTGCTTTAATTTATAATTTAGGGTTTAAAATATAATATATATTATTTTATTTTTATAGATAATGTTTATCCAAGTTGGTTGATACAAATAGAAAAAACAAGATCAGATGTTGAGTTAAGAAGAGCAAAAGCTGAAGAAAGACAGGCTGACATAGCTGCACAAAATGCAGAAACAGCCAGAATACAAGCAGAAGCTTTAAGGAAGTTAGCAGATTCTGCATCAGCACAAGCTGAAGCAATGTTTAGAATTGCCATTGCATTAGAAAATAAAAATAATTCCATTCATAAAGATTTATAAATTTTTAAATATTGTTTTTATGAATTTTATGAATGAAGGATTTTATGAATTAAAATTAAAACAAATCAAGACACAAACTCACATATTGTAATCATTGATATTCAAACACATCTGTGATATTTTACTATTTTATACATAAGAAATTAAAAAGAAAAACTTGATGTCTTTTTTAATATCTTTTTAAAATTTTCCCAGTTTATACCATATCAAAATCATCACGCTGAAAAAAAAAGACAACAATAATTAAATTCCACATATCTATAAAGAGCAATAGAATCCATATTTTTTATACTTATTGGTGTTACGACAACTTTCTTAAATAATAATAAAAATAATTAAAAACTGATAATGGTAGTTGTTTTCCATATTTTCTTTATACATATTCATTACATACATACATAATAATTAGGATTATTAAAGTCTTGGAGTCATGACCATATAAACATACCATTTCATTATACTCCATAACATGCTTTTTGATGGCAGATCCATCCACCCAAGTAACAAAGTCTTCTAATGATCTGTTGACAAGAAATGCAGGATCTTTCACTACTTCAGGACCAACTCTAACATGTCCTTGCTCTATATATTTTGTGGCATCTTTGATAGACTGCGACATTTTACCTGTGTAAATGAAATTTGTTAATTAATAATAATTTTTAAAACAACTTATGTAGTTTTCATAACAATTTTTACAAATACATATAACATCCAAGACAACATAACTTTTGTCACCCTTATTATATGGCTAAAAACAATGTTATAAGATACTATATTTGGAATAGTCTACTCACTTTTAACCATAACAACAGGTAGTCTTCTCCTACAAAATGAACTAGCAGATACATTATTTGCAAGAGCCAAGTCCCATCGAGTTGGAATTACTCCCATTTGATAGAGTTTTTCTAATAGTTGAGCACTGGTTTCTGTGCGGAATTCAGTATGTGCATCTATTTCCTTTATTTTATTAGCCAGTTCTCTTACATCTCTTGATAATTTATTATATCTGGAATTAGGATATAGAATTCGGATTCACCTAACTATATTAACCTTAATAACAAAGCATTAGACAAAAAACATACTTAGTATAATCCTCCCTTTTTTGAATGTGATATTTCTTCATAATCTTGACTTCATTAAGGTTATTATCAATTTTCCACGATATGAAATCGACTTTCTTCAGAAGTTTTTGTTCGTGAAATTTTAATTTACGAACCATTTTTCACAAAATAAACCCACAAAAATTACCAATCAAAAAAAGTTTATCGTTTGAGTATTATTTTATACACTAAATAATATGTATAAAAAATATGATCTTAGCTCAAATTTAATTGAAAACATTAACCATACGAAAAGAATACGTTAGAATTTTCACGTGTTTACATTTTAATTTTGTATTTGTTCCTCTAGGAGGTGTCAATTGTCTTTGACGTACCAAAATATGTATGTAGGTAAAAAATATACTAGAACTACTTTTTTCTACCTTTCTACATTAATACATTAATTGAGAAGAGACTGCTCCAATTTTCAAGAAGATGTGCCTTGGACAACTATCGCCATTTACTTGTGCGTAAATATAGACTCCAGACACATGGCGCATCTTGTCCGTTAGGCAATGCTGGTGGTGGGTGCCCCTCGTCCAATGTTCAAGTCGCGTCTTCCACTATGTGCCTCGCTACAAGATATTTGTCACCTTCACCTCACTTATGTGGTGATTTGCGCAGCAAGGGTACAAATCACCAGAAGCTGCGCGTCATCCAGAGCGGCACAATCCGACGCATAGTCAAATGTAAGTGGTGCTGCGCGTCAAAAAATGTCTTCAAAACGCTCTCAAGGTATTAATCCAAACAGCTCCTCAGAATGTCCTCCGTGATACATGTAATAGAAGATGCTGAGGGAACTAATATCAATACATAACGCCAAAGAGTTAAGCTAATCGGAAAGGATCTGGCCGATGACAATTTGAGCCACTCTACGTTGAATGAGATAAAAGAGCATATATTTGGGGGCTTCCGCCCAGAGATGGGAGATATATACGGCCAAATTTGCGTTCTATGGAGTTGCAAGCGATGTTGACAATTTTAGATCCTTTTGAGCACTCCTAGCACCTTGGTGGCTAATTTAGCCTTTTCCTCCATATTTCCACAAAATTCAACATCACTGGACGTATTAACTCCAAGTGTTATTAGTATTAACTCCTGCATCTCCACTGCAATATACCGTGGCATTTCACGGCCGTTCTCGCGCGCGACTTCATACATGCGGAAACCTCCGATTCGACTTCGGAGCAGCTCAATCACCGCCCTGGAATTGAATTTGACGCTCTTGATCTGAAACTACCACTGAGTGAGAGCACTCTACGGCTAAAATCTACAACGATCCCAAGGGCTCGTTGGGCCTCTCCTGAATCATCTGGGAGTCTCACCCACTGGGTCATGAGCATGAGCTGCATTCAGCTTCACCCAACCATCCCGACAACATTCCTCCAGCGGAGGTCTCTTATCGGTCCTTTTTTCTTCAGCTAGGGTCAACCCAATCACCACCCCGGTGTCACAGGACGCGCTCCTTCTTTCACTTAAAAGGCCAGTATCTTTTAACGGCACGGACCACTTGAGGCCTGTGACTACAATCACGAGTAGATAAATTGAGTTTTGCACTTTAAACGATATTATCGACAATCTCATAATTGACCTTAGAAAACTTATATTTAAATCTACTATCTATCTGCGGGGCGATTGTTGTTGAATAGTCTTTATAATATATAAATAAAATAAATTTTACAAAATGTAATAAGGTAATGGAGAAACCCACTTAAAAATGTCTGTCTAGCATGCTTACTTTGCGATTATCAATCCATTTGCATTTGGCAGAGCTTCAATCTTGGAGTAGCAAAAAGCTTTTGTATCCAAAATTAAAAACAAAGATTTTTGTCTGTGACGCTTTCTTCAGTTTTAACTTTTATAAAGTATTAACGGGAATATTTTATTGGGACTAGCCGAATAATTAAAATGAGCTATGATAACCCGCACACTGAATCGTTTGCAGAGTACCTGCAATCGATGTGTAAACTGGATGCTTTGGAAAGAATGACTGCCGACATAGACAGAGAATTATCTGACTCTCAAAATATAATGAAAGAAATAAAAAGACTGTTCGATACAATTCCAAAGAGTTATACACATAATTTTGAAAGATCAGAGGCTGAGGATATTTCCAGATTTGTTAAAGGAACTACACCGAATCTATTACTGCCAGATATGGCAGTAACAGATGTTGTGGAGATCGATAAAATAGTGGCTTCTATGAAAAGCTACGCTGAATCACTTCGAAAGAATTTAAATGAAAAAACTTGCAAAACCGAGTTCAAAACAGTGCATGTAGATAATTTAAACCTAACTTCATGTGCCAAGAGTCTCGAACAATTGAGTAAAAGTCTTGCTAAAATTAAAATTACTACAGAAGTAGGTGAAAAAAGCGTAGAGTTAGAAGGAAAATTGGGTCAACTTTGTGAAGATGTTACTTTGTTTACACAGGTACAAACTTAACACATTTAACTTGCATATTTAGAGAAATACACTTAAAAGTTTATATTATAATATTTTTGATATAATAATGTAATGAAATACTTTTTTTAAGATGGTGAATGTTAATGGAAGACTTGAAGAAAATATTCAAAGTTGTGACAACTCATCTGATACTCTTCTGGTTCCATATGATAATATTATTAATAAGCTACTTACTGACATAAATGAAGTAACTTATTTACTTAAAAATAACAATTAGATATTGTGGTTTCTAAAATTTATATGTAAACTAGATTGTAAGAAGTTCTGTCAAAAATACAGGAAATATAAAATCCTTTTTTGGTCTACAAATAAGCTTGCAATGCCAATTCAATCATAACATGGTTATCTTTCTTGACATTAGGACTAAAAGACATGTGTCCCTATCCTTATATCCGTATAAAATATCCTTGTAGCGATTTAAATTGTCAGTTGGTTCATTTAACAAATTTCATTGCTTTTTTGAAATCATGAATGGCACTATTATTGGGTTAAATAAAATGTTTTCTAAAGATAAACAAAAACTTTTGAATTATTAATGTTACAATATACATAAGTGCATCTGCACTGAAAACTTTTAAATGTGTAACAGTATCAGTATTGACTACAGTTTGAATAAATGTTGTTTAAATTTATATATGTTGTCTTAGTTTTTTTTATTTTCTGTGATTGTGGTACAAAATACATCCAAAACAATACTTAGTCTTCATATGCACAAATCAATTGTGATGACCAACTACTCAAGGTTTTTTTTATTTTCTGTGATTGTGGTACAAAATACATCCAAAACAATGCTTGGTCTTCATATGCACAAATCAATTGCGATGACCAACTACTCAAGGTCCTTATAAGGAAGGTTGTTTAAGAATATAATTTACATTCTAAAAACTTTAGTCAGTCAAGAATAAATATTACTAATGTCAAAATATCATCTTGCTTTTAGTAATAAAATGATTAATAGTTAATATAAATTTATTAAATATTTAGTCAGAACGAGTCAGCTTAAATCACATACAAAATAAACAAAATGTATGGTTATTTTTTGTCAGTTGTGTATCTCTAACAATTATGAGATTCTCAAAAGCAATTTATTTCATTTATTACAAACTAATTTAATTTTATCATTAAGCATGTTCCTCTTCAAGTACTTTTTGATCTGAGTTTGGCTTTTCATCAGCTTCAATCACTTTTAACTTCATTCCACATATGATAGCCCCATTCAAAATATTCATGGCCTCCTCAGCTGAATCATGAGAGGCATATTTTACATATCCAAAAGTTTTATTCCGAAAGGTTGAAACACTAATTAGATCGCCAAAACGACAGAATATGTCCTGTAAAACTGGTAGTGGAGGTGGCCGAGGTTTGCAAACAATAAATAGCCTTTTGGCAACTTTTAAAATATTTGATTTAGGTTTTATGGAAGGCAATGGTATATTACAAAAAACAGTTTTTTCATTTTCATGACCTGTAGCTGCAGCTTTAATTAAAGATGAAGCCTTTTCAATAGCATTTGCCAAATTTATAAGATCTGCTCCAGCACCACTAGAGATTTTAAAATTATTTACTATGTCTGTCAGATTAGTTGCTGCTTGGGCTAAGGTATTAGGTTCTGGTTTAGCAGATATAACCTCTCCTGATGGAAATTCAAACTTATTTAGTTTTTGTACAGCATAAGCGGCAAATTTTGATTCTTCATAGGTAACAGAAGCACTACATATATTATTGTAAATATCTAAAGAGTATACACATTTCAGCATACCAGGAATAATATTACATAGCTGATGGATATACTTTTCAGAAATAATAGGACTACATTTTACAAAAACACTTCTGAAATCTTGACCTCCCATACTATATAAGAAATTTGAATCATGCTGAATAGTGTCTGAATTATTTCTTGGTCTTTTTTGATAGCTAAATGAAGAATTATCTTCTTCAAGAACCCTTCTGTCACGTTTTAAATCTTTCGGTGCAGCAAAAATTGGTTTATAACTCCTTTCACATTCTTCAAAAGCTATTGCAGCATCATAAAAATCTTGGAATTTAACATAAGCAAATCCTTTGCTAGCACCTGATATCTTATCTTTTAGTATAAACACAGATTGTATCTGTCCAAACTTCGAAAACTCATCAATAATTTCAGTTTTAGTACAATCCTTGGGAATTTTTATAAAAAGTCTTGTAAATTTATCTCCATATTCATCAGAAGCCTGAGATTCATTTTTATTTGCTGCAACCATAACTTTCAAGGGTTTTCCATTGATAGGTTTTAGATGGAGTGCGCTAATGGCAGCAGCTGCAGAAGATATTTTTTTGAATTGTATGTAAGCAAATCCTTTAGATTCACCTGTATCACGATCACATGGTACATGCAAATTCTCTATAGTACCATGATCTTCAAATACTTTTCTTAATTCTTCTTCTTTGGTTTTCCTGCTGCATACTACAAACAGTCGCGAATAATTGCTCTGATCTTCTTTGTAGTCATCATTGTTGTGAGTCATGTCAATAAATTCGTCTTGTCAAATTGGATTTAAAGAAATTTGTAGCGTCCACCACCGTCGTTAATGAATAAAGTCAATTCTATAGTCATCTGGAAAAATGTATTTTGTGAATGTTAAGCCAAGATTTCTCAAAAGGTCATATTATAATTTATATCAGATGAAACTGATTATAATTTTGAGATATAATAAATAATATTCCACTAAAAGAACGTAACGAGTAAACATTAAAATGTAAAGAACAATTTGTTTTTCTACAGTTAATAGTAGTATTTACCTATTATTAAATAAAAAAACTATTTTATAAAAGACTTTCCAAAATTGAATTTTTGTTTTGACAAATTACATTGACTATTGACTGCGAGTTTTATGTCTTCATCATCATCATTTCAGCCGTAAGACGTATATATATATATATAAAAGTTTGTCTTATACAATGAATATTTATATATATTATTGAAATAATATTTTATTTTAAAATTTATATATACGTAGCTTCTACTATTCTTAATTTTACTATTTGGAACGATTTCAAATAGTAAAATTTTTGCCTCATTATATTATAAAAATAATAGGCTCTGAGAGTCCTAACTCTAAAGATATTAACAGCTCCTCGCAGGCTTTGGGTCGAGCCGTAGGAATTTATTTTGTGCTGCGACTAGCGCAAGAGCGTCTCCTGCGAGACATGAACCTTGCCTTGGGCCGTCGCGTGAACTTGTCCGTCTGAGCTGGTCGTAAGTTCACCGGGGTGAGAAGCCTCCGTTCCTACAGGCGGTTTTTAGCGCGATTCCTACACAGAACTCTATCATCTGGTTTTTGTCCTCTAGGGACATTATCAGCTAATATTCAACTTGAGTGATTGGATCATCCAGATAGTGTAATACATAGTGGCTTCCGGTGCGTCAGGCGCCTTTGTCTTGTCGAGGTAGATTCTTGGGGTTAGCGCCAAAATCCAATGTTTGCCACGTTTTAAAAGAATTGTACATCTAGGGCAGTATATAATCGTGAAATATTCTAAAATATTTCCAAACTGCATAAATAATAATGTTTTATTAGATAACTGTATTTATGTAACACAAGTTTTACAGTTGGCCACAAAACTTAAGTACTGACCATAAACTGTTCACATAGCTTATTTAGCATATTAGTAGTTTTAAAAGGAAAACACAACACTCAGTCTCCTTATTGGAAAATTTACAAATATGTATATGATTTCTAAAATAGGACAAAACTTATAAGTAGGTATACGTTCAATGTGTTTCTGTGGTTTCTATATTATTGTAAAATTTAAATAAATTACTAATTACAATGCAGTTTTGTTATAAATATGATAAAGATTTTAGATAAGACTACCGCGGCTCTGTAATAGCTAAGAGTGACCATGGGCATATTCCTGCTGGTTTCCACCATTTTCATAAAAGAAAATTGATGTACCTGGGTGGAAGGTTGCATATACATAGAATTGAAATCCACTATTTTGTATTGTCTACTTCACATAAAGAGTTAGTGTCTAGATTTAAATAGATTGCTCTATATTCTTAAGGTAATCCAAGCATCTATTTCTATAGAAAGTGTTATTATAAAATACAATGTTATTAAAAAATTCTCCAATATTGGTGACTTGTACAGGCAATGAAGTTAAAACATCTTTGTTATGTTCCTTTTTTACATTTTCACATTCATTGTCAATTATAGTTAAAAGATACAGTCTGCTTTTATTAAGTTTCTGTAAAATTATGTTACCACTCGACATAAATCCAGATGTCCAAAAGCAATCTTTTGTTAAAATGTACAAAACACTTACATTAAAATGTGTTAAAGTGTTATAGTTCTGTATTAAAAGAGATTCACCTTCAGACATACTGTTTAGTGTTTCAACCAATAACTTGAAACATTTTTTTTCATGCATGTAATATTTTTCTCTACAGTCATTAGAAGGCAACTGTAATGTCTTTGATATATCAATATTTAATTCAGGTATATTATATGCTTCATTTACATCCTTTCTAATTATTTCTTGAAAGTCCTTTTCAACAAGTATCTGTTGATAGAGCTTAAATATTGGGATAAATATAAATTTGGAACTGTTTATTTTTTCTAATGGTTGCCCATATGTGAAATTAAGTTTAAATTCATTTTCTTCTTTAGAAAACCATCTTATAGGTTCATTAATTAAAATGGTTGGATTTGAAAACAACTCTGCTTGCAAGGCACTGTGTAAATTTAATAATTTTTCTTTGACTGACATCTTTGTGTACAACTGTCTTTCTGTGTGAGAACCTCTACAATATCTAGGATTATTATTTATTTTGTTTTCTTCATGAAGTATTCCATTTAAAATTTCTCTTTCAAAGTGAATTGGTTTTAGATCATATTTACAAATAAATTCAGCAGCAACTAGTGCCCTTACTCTCTTTATATCTCTATGTAATGCAATGTTATTTTGCATTAAATATGCCTGTAAATTGTTATTTATTACTTGACATTGAAGTGCACTAAAGTAATTAGCACATTCTTCCACTTGTTTTATAAAATTTTCTGGAATCATATCCAATGAAAACAGTGCTAAACTATTGTACAAGTCTGTACCATAAGTAGATTTTAATTTTGGCAAGTATTCTGCTAGCATAATGTTATTTTTGTATTTCAAACACACTGCATATACTTCGGAATTACCTTGACGTGATGTTATTGGTTTATAAATATTAACTTCTTGGAAAAAATGGTTAAGAAGATAAAGTAAGCTGACAGTAGAATGTTCAAATATTGTGAATAGCTTGAATATAAGTGTTCCATCTGAAAATTTAAAAATATAAGTTATTATAAAAAGATGACAAGTAATTTATTAAAGAAAAACAAGCCTTATACCTTCACTTAGGCATTGTAAGGCAGTTACAATTTCACAGTAATGCAAATGTGATGTAACTTCTTCTTGGGCATCAGGCTTTTGCATACAGTCTATTGAGCCATCAGCTGTCACCAGGAAAACCTAATATGCAGTAAGTTAATTTAAATTTCCATTCTTTTTTTTTACAATACTCATATTTAAAATTTTACCTTTCCAAGACCTTTTGCTCTTTCCACAATAGCCTGAGAATTCTCCCAATTCATAATATTTCCTGTATTATCTACACCAAAATCCCAATTTTCTAGAGTGTGGAACATAAACCTATCGTCACTTATCATATTAGATGTAGAATTTCCTTCATAATATGGATTAAGAGTGCTTGCTAGCCATTTCCACTAAAATAATTAGATGATTATTTATCTAAATTGTAAAATGAAGAAAGTCTACTAATTAAGAACCTTACTTGTATATTATCATGATGTTGTTTTAGATAATGATTTAATGATGTAATAAAAGCACCAGGAGCTTCACATAAATGCAAAGATACCATATTCCTGTTTTTTATGGCCTCAAGGGGTATAATATTGTATGTACATGCACATTCATAAAACTTTGTCCAAGCCTGTGTCAGGAACTCTGGGTTTATCAGACATCTGACTTTCCAATTAACCTCTCCTGCCGGGTTGCGGCGTCGCGTGTGACTGCTCCACTCTTCGATACTAAAGTCATTTAATTGGCTTTTATGAAAATTTAAACGAGACTTTAAAGTTTCCAGAGTCGCTACTTTCCAAGGAGGTGCAGAAAACCAAGATCCTTCATCGGGTAATTTCCATTCGCAATTGAAACGAAACTGATACTTTTTGTTGAATAAATCACATACTTCGTCTTCTAATGTATCATTTGTGAATTTATGACGATGAAATGTGTTTTCTGTTTTATGAAACATATTCACAATGCTTTATTTAAGCCAAACTGATAATAAATTTAAGGAGCTGAACAAATCAGAATAGAATAATTAACACAATGTAAAAAACATTATGAATATTAAAATCAATAATAATATTTATAAAATAAGGCCATAGACATGAGATACTACCAACGATTGTAAATCTATAAAATATAGGATATCAGACACGGGTAGACTTTAATCATAACAGAGTATCAAACAGAGGTATATCTGTTGTGTTGTCTTAATTTATAATCGTTCTATTCATCTATAAAACTATGTATAGAGTTGCATATATATATTTTAAACCTTTACATAAACATAAATTATTCGACGAATTCATCTACCGACTGACGAGTGCAACTCTCGACTAGCAGCGACGAAGTTCAAGAGCACGGACGCTTCAAGATGCTCGCATCGTGTCATGCTACTCTAGGCTACCAGAGCAGCAGCCGTTTCCACACGACCTTATTCGGGTCAAAACCTCCAATTTAAAGCGGCGGTGCCGTCGCCATCCCGCTTCTGATTAGGATGAGCTTTGATGCTGCCGCTGCTTGAGAATACTCTTAGGCTGCAACGACAACCCTGACTAAGACAACAATATTGTACTAAGAATATAATATATTACGAATAAAAAAAAACCCAAAGTGGCTTAGAAGCAATTTTAAATTTCTTTTATTCACGAAAATCGGGTGGAAATTATGTCCCTGTTTATGGACAATTGTCAGTGACATAGTGTAAGCGCGGAATAAATTGTCATCTAAAAGTTTTAGATTTATTTTTTGTGTTCAAATATACTTCGTTTAAAAAAGTAAAATACTTTAATCTATATTTATATGATATTCTGAATGTTGAGGTTTAATTAAAACGTGATAACTGCTAATAAGTAATACATAGAATAAACTTCAGCATGGAGCTAAGCGAAGGTAAGTGTTTATACCATAACCTATCATAATTATTTATCGGCTAACTCCAGATTCAATTATACGTTATATTATGCATAATATTTAATTTTTATACCGGAATATACTCATTTAAAGAAAGTTAAAGACCATCGGATATCTAAACAATATAGATTATGAGAAAGTGGCGGCATTTATTTTCACTATTGCATACATTCTAATTAAAATTTTAGTTACAACAACAGAAGACTTATGGACTCCGTTCAAAGAATTAATTGCTATAGTTGAATGTTATCTCTCAAATGAAAGCAGTGGGAGTCCATATGCTGTACACACATTTGAATCAGTGCTTAGGAGACACAAACAGACATTTTTGTCATTACTAAAAAATCCAGTAAGTACTAGAAAATTAATATTTTAAAAATCATGCTTACGTTTTTGTGGATATAAACAATAATTTTATCATTGCAAAATTTTCACCAATTTTATTTATACACAATAATTTTAATGTATCCTGTTATTATATTTTATATTAAGGCAAAGAATCCTGCAAGCAGAGAGGAAATCAAAAGAGGAGTTACAGAAGGTGTAAACTTGCCAAGTGTTGGAAGGACTTTATTATCAAAAGAGTTAGTGGATGAAGCTATTATTATATCAGGTAAGCCTGTATAAGAAGACAAAATTTATCTGTAGAAATCTTGAATCTAAATTAAACTGACATTGAACTTGACTGAAATTATTTTAAAAATATATTTTTATTAATTTCATTTAAATCCTTTAATATTTAAATTTGAAACAGTGAAATTAGGTTTGTCCAGTTTAATTGCATTTAAAAAAGCATGGAGTCATTACTTGATAATATATGAAAAAAATCAGTTTATATTCTCATGGAAGATATACTTGTGAATCAGAATAATAACAATTTATATTTACTAGTTAGGTGTTTAAAAATGTATTACATTGAATTTTACAAGTTGCAACCATATAAATATTTAACAACCTTAAATTTTTATTTGTATAATTTTGATATATTATAGAACATATTAATCTTTAATGTTTTTCATATGTCTTGCAGATATGTACAGTGCAAATGAGTATGCTTGTCTAGAGCTGTTACATACTGCACAACATCAGAGCCCTCGTCAGCCAGGCTTAGCCAGAGGTTTACTTGCTGTGATGCTATATTATGATGGCCGCAGGGCACTGGTACAGTCTCTAAAAGAGCTTGTCATGGCTAGAGATGGAGTTTCATGGTAACTAAATTTATTTTCTTGTATTATAATTACATTTTAAAAAATAGAAACAATAATTTGAGAGTTTATTTTGCAGGTCAATAACTGCAAGAGAAGAAATTATTCAGTATGTCTCACGATACATAGAGCAATTAATATCTGATGGACTTTTAGCTAATGTATTAGATGCCCTTCGACGGACCTCATTAGATAATGAACTGGATTTACTCAGACGTAATAGGGCTCTTCCCCCAAGTAGATATAACATGAAACTCTTAGCATGTATGCAAACAACTAGGTGAGATTTCAAAAATAATGAAAATTTTCTGTATGAAGCATTATAGAATGAGATTTAATGAATTTTAGGAGTTATTTTTTTCAATTGGTTTATATTACTACTTTTTTCAAATGAACAAAAAAAATTAATATTCTAATTTTTAGAAAACAACTGGCTGGAGTGATTTTCGCTGCGTCGGCGCAGAGAGGTTTAGAAAGAGATATACTTCTGTTATTGCTGTCACAAGTAAGTTATTTTACTGATTTAAATAACATATTTTAAACAAACACTGATGCAAATTGCTTTCCTGTAAAATTTATCATTTGTAATACTTCAAAAGTAATCCATATAGTTACAATTTTTAATTAATATCTGTACAAATTTTGTACAATATTGGTTAAATTAACCTAAAATTAATAAAAATCTTCAGGAAATGTCATCGCCATCTCGAAGTTCTACGGGAGCTTTAGATGAAACCTCATTAGCACTACATATGGCATTATTATATGCCTTGGATCTGTCAGTTTTACATAGGTATGAATACATATAGAAATGTTATATATGTTATGTTAAGTTATATTAACAATCATCATCATCATTTCAGCCGTATAACGTCCAATGCTGGACAGAGGCAACATAATAATTAATTTAAATTTCAACATTAAATATAATATTACAATAAACATTTATTCATTGTTTAGTAAAATTTGAAATTATATAGGAAATATTAACAGAAAAAATATACAGTTATAAAATTGTATTTTATTAAATATTACAGGCGAGAAGATGGTGAAGAATTATCTAAAAAACTTCCTCTGATTCAGGATCCAAATTTAATACCAGTATTAATAGATGAATTATCTTTCATACCACATCAAGACGGTCCGAAGGGTTCAGGATTACGAGCTCTTTGCCAATTGGCCTTAGGGTTGGCATTAAGTGCTTTAAAGCGCGCTCCTGTTTCATTGCTGAGAAAAGGAATCGAATCCAGATGCGAGGCCCTGGATCAAGACGAAGTCCTTGTTGATGCTGCTATAGATGGAGAGGTATCCAATCTTTTTTCTATTTCTTTCGATCTTTACGATTATCATGATTATTTAAACAATTTATGTCACTAACCTATCATCGTCTATCGCATTTCACGGGGAATGTTCGGAAAACACAACGTTTCCTCGTTTTCACCTCAATGTTTATCGTTGCACAACTGAGCGTTATTTAAGACATTTCACACCACTCTGTGGAATCAGCTGCCAGCAGAGGTATTTTCAAACCAATGCAATTTGGATGCAAAAAATGCAATTTTGCAAATTCGCAATTTTTTCAAGAAAAGTGCGTAAATATTCGTTAAAGACCGGAAACACATCTGCGGCTCTGTAAGAGCTACGGGTATCCATGGGATGAGGACCGCTTGCCCTAGATGAGCCTCCTGCTCGTTCGCCACCAATAGACAATAGATAACATTTTTTTCAGTTATGTGTGAATATAAACACTTAATAATGTAATAATTGTCTTACAAATTTCGTTTTAGGCTTTTGAATACCTCGATGCGATGATACTCTCATCAGATTTGGTGGCTAATGAAGAATACTATCAGCGTCGAATCCACTCGTTGATCACGGATTTCATAGTTCTAATGCATTCCAAACTTATGGAGATGAGAGTCAAGTGAGTTTCTAGCAAAACAGCTCTTAAGCTAACATTATTTCAGCCGTAAGACGTTCATTGCCTTATAATACCTGTCGAAGGCGACCTCCATCAGCGTCTTCAGCCGATCTTTATGGTTATCTGCCCACTTTGTGGGTGGATGTTCCACGCTGCGCTTGCCGGTCCGTGGTCTCTACTCTAACACTTTTCGGCCATCTGCTCTGCGCGCGATGTGTCCTGTCCATTGCCACTTCAGCTTGCTAATTCGGCGGGCTATGTTGATAACTTTAGTTCGTCTACGGATCTCCTCATTTCTGATTCGATCACACTTAGCGACTCTGAGCTTTGAGATGAGGCCGATGGTGAGAGACCTCGTTACGGCACCGTAAGTCATCACTGGTGTCGTAAGTCATCTCCGTAAGTCACACTTAAGCTATATACTCAGCTAAATGTAGGTAGTCAAGGTTCGATTCTGAAAAATTTCTAATTGATAATTTATTTTAGATTTTCTTATTACACGATTATCTTGTTTTGATTTCATTTTACATACACTGCAGCAAGCAAAAAAATTGAAAGTTACTTAAAATTAATTCATTAATATAAAATATTGGTTAGAGTTCTATACTTAAAAAACTCGTGTAGATTTTTGTGTTGTAGGAGTAATGAGGAGCTCGACAGCCTCGTAGCTTAATGGTTTTTAAAGTGTACGATGAAGCGAGAGGTATCGAGTTCGAATCCCGATCCGGGAAATAATAATTGAATTTATAATTTATTCGGTCTTTTGAAGAGCTTGATAGTGGCCGGGTGAGTGTCTTAATACCGTCGCACCCGTGAGATACTTACGCATCAGAGAGCCATGCTGAAGCATATGATGACGCACTAATTGGGCTGGTTCGTCCGAAGTGATACCATGGGCTTACAGAATACTTAGTGTGAAACGGTAATTGTAGTGTATTTCGCAGAGAGAGTGAGGATGTCGGAGGCCGTTAAAAGCGTCGCTTAAATGGCATAAAAAGCTAGCAACACAACCAATGCTTGGACTATGGCGCGGTTGTTCATGGGCGGCGGCGGTCTTTTACCATATAGGAGAAACACATACTCAGTTGTCCGCTATAGGATAAAAAATTAAAATGAACTGCACCCGTTTAGGTTTTCTATAAGAATGTTTAATGTCAATCAAATTACAATATACATATTGTAAAGGTGGGGCGACGACCGCCACACTCGTCATAAATTGTAATTCTTATCTTGGCATATTTACATATCACTTCTTATGATTATATGACGATGATAGTAAGCACAAAGCAGATTTTATATGAAATAATCGATTCAACCGCTGTGTTTAAATAACGCAGGGCCGATGAAGCTGCCCGCGCCGCTCAAATGTACGCGGCGGAAGGACTCGCCCCTCCCTCCGGCTCCTCCCATCGCACGCCACTCGACGCGTTACTGCGGTGCGTGGAACGTCTGTACGCACGAGATCCTCATAATCTCCGCCATGACTACTGGCTCGCCTGCGATGCGACCACAGCTTCGCATAGGTAGGTATTCACATTTTCAATACAATTATATAACGCCCAAAGTAATATATTATAACATTGTAGCGGAGCGGAAAAATTGCGCATCTGGTACATTTTTTTCTATAAATATATGCGATTTACTAGGATAATGATGTTTAATATTCGAGACCACTTAGCCATAACGGAGGCAAATAATTTATTTTATTCAAATTCATTTAATGTTATAAATAAATATATTAATTCTTGATCAATGTACTAAATTGAATTTTTGTAAGTCTTAAGTGTATTTTTGCCAAATAATCTATATGATGTAAAATCTAGTTCAGTATTTTTTCTGCTTCAGTGGTTGCTTTTAAAATAATATTTTTGAATAATATAGGGGTGGTGGTCGCGCGGCAACTCTTTATAAATTCGTGCGGCTCTCCGGTGAGGTGATGGTCGCAGCTCTGTTGCCGGCTTATCTGCGGGCGTTGGCTGCTATCACAGTGGAGAAGCATACGTGGGCACTTCTTGCTCGTAGAGATGCATTGTCGGCACATCATTTGTTGAACGCGCTAGCTTTATATCACAGGTAAATTCAGTGATTTTAATACAAACATTATTATAAATATATTTTTTACGCTCGATCTTAATTGCCACTGTGGATCAAGTGATAACATTTCTGAATTTCATTAAAACATTTTGTTGCCCCATCGTGTACACACCAACTCTATTTTCCCTTTCATAAAATGCACATGCATACTGTGTGGAAACTTTTAAATTTTGTTAGTAAACAACAGATAAGTATTAGTTAAAGAATCGAGTGGTAAGAATGAATTATATTCCAATATAAAATTATGTGATGAAATATCAAAAAAAAATGTAATAAACGAAATGCATGTTTAGCTCAACTGTTAGAGTTTAAGCAGTCTCGGTCTAATGAGTAATAAATGTTCGAAAGGAATCTGCGGCAGGATCCAACGCCTTTCGCTGAGCATGCGCACGCGTCGTCGTTGGGTGCGTCTGCCATCATTACTCCCGCTGCTAGGACTGGACGACTGCTGGTCAGGCAAGAGGAGGTAATATAATATACTACGAAATCCTCATTAAGTTGAAAAAACTGCTATTCCCATTCGCTGTACCTCTTGATAGAGGGGTATCTCCAATTAATTAGACTTTGTAACTCGAACAAAATGTTCTTTCCCAACGAAGCGTTGATAAGAATATTTATTCTCTGTAACTCGAATTTCAAAAACGAGACTCCGTAAGTCGTAGTTAGAAAAATATTGTGTTTTTTCTAGTGCATTTAAATTTATATAAATAAATATATACCATAAATCTAAGTCGAATTGTTTTTAACTCCACAAGTCGAAAAATATTCCAACTTGAAAACTTATAAACTCGATTTTTTTGTATTTCCCTTGACAGTAGAGTTATCAAGATCCGATTGTAATTATGTAATAATATTTTCGTGATCTCGACAACATAGTTAGTCAAACATAATTGAGTTTCTCTGTAAGAAAATATTTTGTTTATTTTATATCACATGGTACAAGTGTGTACGTATTTATTAAGTACTTTACAAAACACAATAATGTCCGTTCCTAATTCAACATAAATAGAATAATTTCACAATAATTATTGTTATAAATTATGTTCTCTCTTTACAATGTTTCGATGCTTTTTAACTCTTCTTCCCCATAGATAACGACACCTTAATTTGACTGACAACTTAATTTTTCTGTCACGGCTACTTAATGTCAACGTCACTG
>DWCF01001486.1:0-30184 GCA_018230265.1 Delias oraia | reverse complement strand
CTTTATGGTAAGAAAACACTGCCACCCATGAGCCACCGCCGGTTAAGCGGCACTTTTAAGGGTTCATGGGCGGCGGTGTTCTCTTACCATACAAGAGACCCACCTCTCCGTTGCCTACTATGGTACCATAAAAAAAATTAAAATTATCAGGTACATGGTAATTCGTGTATGATAATTCCGTAACGTCAGAAGTAAATTTTTCCAACATTTCTCAGCTCAAGACGGAAGGATTCGCCATAATTCAAACCGGTCGAAACAAACCGGTCTCTTGTTCCATTGCCCTCAATTATTACGCCCAAACACGTACATTCGTATATTTAACTCTGATAGTCATGTTTGTGTTCTTCACTTAAATCACTTTAAAATTCAAAACTTACATATATTTAACAAAGGCGATTCTTTTAATCTTTGCGAAGCGAATTCGCATAGTTTTATGTATAAAGATGCTATTTTTTATGGTATATCGGACAACGGCCCAGGTGGGTCTCCTATATGGTAAGAGAACACCGCCGCTCATGGACAGTAGTTCCACATTGCGCGCTTTGCTTTTATTTCCGGCCTTTTATGCTACTTAAACGACATATTTTCAAGACGCCTTTTTATGGTATAGCGGACAACGAAGCAGGTGGGTCTTCTATATGGTAAGAGAACACCGCCGCCCATGGACAGTTGTTCCAAATTCCGCGCTTTGTTTGTATTTCCGGCCTTTTATGCTACATAAGCGACGTAATTTCAAGATGCCTTTTTATGGTATAGCGGACAACGAAGCAGGTGGGTTTTCTATATGGTAAGAGAACACCGCCGCCCACGTATAAATGCGCTATATTTCGCGCTTTGGTTGTGTTTCCGACAATCATATAATTATAAATATAATTAATTTAATTAATATTATTTTAACGGCCTTCGATATCCTCACTCTCTCAACAAAACATACTATCTTTTCACGCTGAGTATTGTGTGTCATCTTATTGATATGAATTACATAGAGTCATGAATATAGTTATTTTAGGTTTAAGAACAAAATTTGATGGCTATTGTTTTTATGTTACCTATAGCGGAAAACTGAGCAGGTGGGTCTTCTATATGGTAAGAGAACCCCGCCTTCCATGGTCAACCACGCCACACTCCACGCTTTGATTGTGTTGCCGGCTTTCACGCCACTTAAGTGGCGTTCTTATGGGCCTTCGATATACTCACTTACTCAAGGAAACACACTAGAAGAACCGTTTCAAGTATAGCTACCATTTCACGCTGAGTATTCTGTGAGCCCGTGGTAACACTTCGGACGAGCCGGTTCAATTAGTGCATCAGCATACTGTATTAAATATTTTAATTAAATTCATCCTTTTTAAAGATTGGGAGTGCCTCACCTCACCTTTACCGATGACGGGTGTGGCTGGCTGTGGCCATCGCGAGTGGGTGGCCAGACATGTGCTTGCAGCTGGAGCTCTGCTAGGCAAGAGCTGTTCAGCCGCCCTAAAGCTCGCAGGACATGAACCAGCCTTACAGAGTAAGGTAAAGTAAATTAAAATTATTTTTAATATTTATCTAGTAATGCAGAATCCGAGTACATATTGATGTGCTGAGCGAGGTCAGCCGTGGGATTCCCAGTGGACTTGCTATATCTTAGCTCAACGCTTCCCAAATTTATTGACACTATGACACCTTATAGAATTGTTATTTTTGATGCGTCGCCCCATAATCAAAACTACCTACTGTCCATACACACAAAAAGTAGTGTTTGTCAGGTGAGAGGTTTTCTCTCTTCATTGCTTGAAATTGTGGGTTATTTTTCATGTGTTTTATTCCAGGGTTACCTCTTCGGTTGTCACTTAGCCTTAGCATGGCAGGCATTTCTGGATTTAGAAGCTTTCACAGGCCCTGAGCCATCCAGCTTTTCCCTGGTGGGAGCTCCCCTCGCCTTCACATTGGAAGCGAGACCCGAACTCTATTCTTATATAGAAGCTGGACGCAAGAGCGTACATGATGTCGACTATCATGTGGTATGTGGAATATTCTAGAAATCTAGACCATATCTTTGTCGTTTCCTTAATACTAGAAATACGGGGTCCCGGATATGAAAGGTCTTAAAGTCTATGTAGAAAAGGTTGTACATAAACAAATTAAGCCTATCTAAGTTTATTGTATATTTTTCTCTGAACTCTATTTTCGTTTCATCGTTATAAGTTGCTATTTATTTCTATATAATACATACTTGGAATTAGATAGGATCCATTATTTGGTCGAGATGGCAATGAGATCCCTACCCGTTAAGTGAAATAATTTAGAGGGATTCTCATTTAAAAATTCATTAGTGAAACAGCAAGATAAATAGAAACTTCTTTATATAAACATTCTTTATATACAAGTTTGATATTAATATAATCTTTCGCCTATAATGAAGTATATAAAATAAAATTACGGGAATCCTGAAGATTTTTTAATGGTATAGCGGACAACAAAGCAGATGGGTCTCCTATATAGTAAGAGAACATCGCCGCGCATGGATAATGATCTTTTTAGACTGAGGCTTCAGTGAGCTCGTTGTATCATTTCGGACGAGCCGACCCAATTTGTTCGTCGGTTTATGCTTCAGCATGGATTTCCCACGTGTGCGATAGTGTTAATACATTCGCTCGGCCACTGACATGCTCTTCCTCAGACCGAATAAATTAAAAATTAAATTATAATTATTTTGACCGGGATTCGCCCTGATGAGGATGGGGTATGCAGAGTAACTATATGAGATTTTAACAATATATTATTTACTTTACAGCTATACGAAGCAGTGATAGACGGTAATGGTATTGAGCAAACTAAAGCACTGCAGCGGGAACACATTTCACGCGCGTGCGACGTCCTTGACAGTTTCCCGAATTGTGACGCCCGAACCGCTCTTACAAACATAATTGTAGCAATGGATCCATGACTACCCTCATTTTAATTTGTTTAAGAATTCTCTCTTGATATAAAGATACTATGTAAGTGAAAAGTCTAGTACTTTTTGTATGAGTCATTTTATTGGTTGTATATTTTATGAATTTAAATTGTTGTAAAATCAAATTAATATTTTCATAAACATTTTTGATACATAATAATCTAAAGGAAAATTTGTTTTTTGGAATCTAGTGTTTTTTAGAGGTGATGGTGAAATTTTATGCTTTACATATTATTGATAATATAAGAATTTATTACTCGACATTCATGTTTATATGTAATTTTTGTACAAATTCAGTTACCAGTCAGTACTGATGTTTTGTATAGTATTTTTAAACCGTCCATTTTCCGAGTTTATTGCTCAAATTTATGGCCTCATTGTAAAAATGTAACATATGCCTTTAATATATTGGTTCTATTTAAAAAAAACATGTTTGTTTTGTTATTTCATTATTTATAAAAATCTTATCCGTGGAAGAGCCTTGCTGAAGAATATGCTGACGCCCTATTTGGGCCGGCTAGTCCGAAATGATACCACGGACTCATAGAATACTAAGTTTGAAACGGTTATTGTACTGTGTTTCGCAGAGTGAGTGAGGATATCGGAAGCCCTTAAAATGCCGCTTAAGTTGCGTAAAAAGTCAACACAAGCAATGCGCGGATTGTGGCGCGGTTGTCAATGGGAAGCGGTGTTCTCTTACCATATATATAGGCGACCCATGTGGTACGTTGTCCACTTTACTATAAAAAGACAACATTGTTAATCTTCAGAAATCATCACAAATCACCGGCGGTTCAGCAGCTCTCTAATATTTTATAAAACGAGAAAATATTTGTGACAATTTAACTATTAATATGAAAATGAATCGCTCTTATTTGGTCGCGCTAAAACTTTAAATAATCTAAAAAGACTCAGCTAAAATTGATCAATATTTTTATAATTTGAGGAAGCAAGATGAAAAAATAAAATTAAAAAATATTTAATTTTTAAATACAAACTAATACCATAGTAAAGCTTTTGGAAAATATGATTTCATACAATTTCAGAAATAAAAAATACTGTTACAGTAATTAAATATTTGTGTGTTCCGAAGTTTGTACGTTGGTAAAATATATTCTTAGGAAATAAGTTCCTTTTGAGATTAGATGTGGATTTTAAACAAATATAG
This sequence comes from Delias oraia, assembly GCA_018230265.1. Taxonomy (NCBI): domain Eukaryota; kingdom Metazoa; phylum Arthropoda; class Insecta; order Lepidoptera; family Pieridae; genus Delias; species Delias oraia. Next base: position 26,078 of record DWCF01001486.1, on the reverse strand, counting down.
CGAAATTCACCAATAAAAATTCAAATGACTTCTGGAACTCGTAATAAGAGACGATTTTTGTAAGAAAATGGTACGTTGTACCATTTTCCATGTACCAAAAATATGGAATTCTGACAAAATATGGAAAGTGAAAACGTACAAAGCATAGAAAAATGGTGCGAGGCTTAAAAACGTGTTAGGGTCAAATAAAACAAGATTCTTTTAAATTATTGTATTAATAAATAATGGTAGTTCTATTTACATGACACATTCTTTTGTTTTGGCAGAAGATAAAATATTACAAAGGCGTCGTAACTTAAACGCAACGAGCTAACGTAACACAAACTTGACCGCACCGATAGAGAAATAAAAAAAATACTGATTGATTTTTGGTTGCGGCAACTTCGACGATATAACATACAGAGGTGATTTACATTTCTACCAAATTACAATTCCAAATGGTAGTAGACATTTTGAATATATAAAGACCAATATAGGTAGGTATACGAGCAGAGACACAAGTACACCTTTATTTGTATAAATAATTAAAAAATAAACTAAAGTCATGCATGGTTAAAACTTCACCCCTGCATACAATTCCTTTTGATAAAAAGAAGTCATGTCGTCGAACATACACACTGGGGGACATACAAGCAGTCAAACGCACGTGATTTATATGTATATCACAGGTATCTAAACCTAATGATTCCTTAACATTCACAAAGATATTCTAATATTACAACCTTTAAGTGACTGCATTCACAAAACTTAATAAACTTTGGGATTCTAAATCTTAAACCGTTTCTTCATAAAATAAATTCCCTTGCTATAGAATATCGTCTCGTTCCATAACAAATTGAATTTGAAAAAATAAATAAAAAATGGTGCAAATTTCACAAGATAACAACGGCACTCGCCCGTACTCTAAAACTCAGGACGTTGGGCGTTGAAAATACAAAAGGGTGTAGGCACTAGTTGGGTATACGTGTTGAATGCAGTCTTACAGGGGATCCGTAGTCTATCAAATGGTACATGAGCATGGCTTTGTGATGATGACGTTGATTGCTTTGATATGTCATACTTCAAACGAATGCCGCTGGCATATCTGACCCGCTGACAGTGTCTCGGCAAGAGTCCGGCATGAAACACAAATAATATCAGTTTTAGGCGTTAGAATTGAAACAAGCACAGATCGACGACAATATCGCACCATTCGTTAATTAATTTTATTTTTTTTTCACTTCTACATTACAATGTACATAGACCCCGATGCCTATTATTGCTTAGTTTTTATAAGTTTTGCTCAGAAAACTTTAACCTATAAATAATTTCACGTTCGTCCCAATAAATTTACCATTCAATAAATACGTACACGTAAAAAATATAAACTATGTCAATAGTTTAATCTTCAAAACAAACTTTCCTTACACTAATTATATATTAATAACTATTCATCAGTTTGTTTCATTTTTCAATATAATGCCTACTTTATAAACTTTCCAAGCGCCTGAATTTCTTGCGAACACTATTATATAAACTTATGTATTTTTATTTACTCATCTTTTATTGTAAGACTAATTTTATAAAATTTTATCATTGCTATAAATTAGAAAAGTTCATTAGGTGTAATGCATTCAATATAAGGTCACGTTTTCAAATGTCAAAAACCATTTTTAATTCTAAACACGATACAAAGTTTCTGGTTGATGCCAGACGCAGGCACTAGAGTTAAAAGTAAAGGAGGCTAATCAAATGCAAACACAACCGCAAATATACTGTCATAGATAAAAGCAAATATATTAAATATTAACACCTATCGTAACACTAAATCATTACAAAGAAAATTGATTTCATAATGCTTCACGAAATACAATATAAATAAGTGAAATATTCTAAAACGTTTAAAAATACACACGTCCTAACCTAATAAAAAAAGCACTCAACTGCGATACATACTTGGTTCTATTTGATTCGCGGCTGGCCGGGAATGGCGGCAATCGAAACAAATACAGACTAAACACAGGGAAACGTACAAAAATATGAATTGTTATAAGCGCGGCTCGTCAGACCCACCCCGATGCTCGGCCCAACACGTTTGTACTTCGCACTCAATTCATTGTAGAGTTAGTTATGAGATCAATGCAGCGCTTGATGCGCCTTAATAATCGACAAAATATGCAGACAAAAGTTCTATTTTACGACATTTTATACAGAGCATATAAAATAAACTAATTCCATAATTTGAGACACTGTTAAACTACGACAAGAATATACAAAAAAATTACAATTACCGTCTTAAATAATAGACTAGTCGAAATGCGATAAACACTATTAAAAAATTAAAAATATATCTTTGTTTGATAGCTCACTGGGTTTCAAAAATGTGGTATAATTAAAGTGGATAGTCAATTCCGATGTAAATGCACTAGAGGAATCGCACGAACCATGGCCTTCGCCGATAAAATCGAGCTTCATATAATCCTATAAAACGAGGAACTACAAAACGACTCTGGAAAGCACTGCGGCTCTAGAAGACCTGAAAGGCAACGTACCTTACATAGCTAAGGAAGGGATTTGATTCCGATGCTTGGAAGAGCTTTGCCCAACAGGGCCTGGCTTGCGTCAGGTGCCGGATTCCTGATACGGTCCCGTCACGGTACAGGGGTGCATCGGGAACAGGGTTGTCCAAGACATTGTGGTTTGCGTGTCTGCCCGCAACATGATCTGACCTTTTCTCCTCGCGACATTAGTTGCCTCAACCAGAGCTGACAGTGAACTATATCCTCCGGGTATATAGTTCTCATTGTTTTTCCATTTTTCGAAATTTTGGCTCTGCTTGTCCTGTGGGGTTGGAGTACTCGCAGGAGAGACAGCGTTAGAATTTGTACCGGGAGTACCCGGTGTTGGTGGGTTTAAACCTAATTTCTTTAGTCGCATTTTCTCCTCCCACTCTTCAAGACCGTGTTTCGGTCGATTTAAATTTCTATGCTGATAGAATACTAAAGAAATTCGCGTTGGATTAGCTCTGTTTGGACTTTTGACAGCCGTTGTCGAATGCATTTCATGTTTGGCGCATTCAAATAGAACACTTCCGTGACCTAGTGCTATGGCCACGCCTCCCATCTGATTATCTTTGAAACATTCAAGATTATCAGACACACCCGTCACCTCTCCAATAGGTTCAGCTTTTGGGGGTTCTGGAGGGTATGGTATAGAAAAAGGCGGTGGATAAATGCACCAATTAGGGGAAGACTGACACCAGTTGGGGTTTGGATTTTGATAAAAGTTCGGAGGGAAATTTGGATTATATTGATAGCCGTATGAGTTGTAGCAATGCGAGTTCCGGATTAACTCTTCCCTTTTATACTTCTCTGCGTTATAATATGCTATGCTATTATAATCATTGTATGTATTGTCATAAGGATTAAAATGACCATAGGGATTTGATGGAAATGCGTACGCATTTCCCACTGTGGGATAGTTATTGAAATTTTGAACAGGTGATTGGTTTCCGTAGGCACTTTGATTTGCAGCATAGTTATTAGCGACCTGTTCCGGCTTATTTGGATTAGGATTTTGATCATCATGACATATAGTAAAGTTTCCCTGAGACGGTGGGGTTTGAGGAGTGTTAGCTGGGCTTCTATGATCGTAACCTTGGCCCAGTTGAGGTCTCTCTGAGGGTGGATACGGTTTCAAAAAAGTCGATTGTTCAATATTTTCAGGCAAATTTACTTGTGATCTGGAAGGTGGTCGAGATTTGGGAACTCTAAAAACTGCAGTTTCAATATCTAAACTCGGGTCCTTTGCTTTTGAAGGATCCCAGTTTCTGTTATCTGGTGACTTCCATACACTTTTGCGGCTATCACAATTCGGCGAATCGTTATTTGGCGATTTGATATCCGCAATTTGCGAAGGGACGGGTGATTCTGGTGTATTATGGGGCTTGTGAGATAGATCACTAACTCTTGGCGAATTTGGTATATCAAAATCTGGCAACTTTTGTGAAATATCAGATAACAAGTTAGCTTTGTCAGTTTCCGGTTTGTTTTTAATATGATCGCTGTTCGGATCGCTACGGTTTGAATCCGGACTGTAGTTAGTTGAAGTCATATTTAAATGAGCAGTCGTTGAATCGGGATCTTCTTTGACTGCATTACTGAACATTTCAGGGTTCGCGAAATCAGCCCATTGACTTTGGGTATTTAGGTCGCTCACATTTGTGGGATTAAATTGATCACGCTTCTGCAAGCCTGACGCAAAACTCGGCAGTTGATTTTGATTTGTATTTGGACAATTAGCATCGACTATTGGACTTGGATTGTATAGGTTATTTTGATTGTGGATATTGTAGGTCTGCTCGTACGAGTACGGCGAATCTAATACCGTGCTAGAGATCTGATTACTTTGCAGTTGGGCGTCGGTAAAGTTGTCAATCATTGACGCCATGTCTAAGAGAGCCGGGTTGCTCATATTCGGGTTTATAAGATTGGGATTTGAATTATGCATGTTTTGATTCACGAAAGCTGAACTATAATGGGGGTTGTTTGGGTTAGGTTGAAATGCGGATCCGTTAGTTTGGTTTAAGGCTGGTGTGTTCGCTCTTGGTGACGCGTTTTGACTTCTGGGACTAGGAATATTTCTGGAGTCATTTGGCTGTGGGGTTTTGGATCCTGGCGTTGAACACTTCTTTTGTCCAGGACTTGCTTGAGGTGTGTTAGCCGATGAATTGGATTCTGTGCTGTCTTCATCTTTTCGTTTCTTTCCATGACGTCTACACGGCTGAAGAGGCACTGAGCGAACTCGTACTTCCATCTGGTATCTGAAAATACATTTATCACATTTTAACTCAACTTTCAACAAAACTGGTGTTAAACTTGTATCGTTGCATAACTCATAAATATCCACACTTGTCTACGTAAATTAAAACTCACTTTTAAGTCACAGTATGTTCTTTTTACATTAACCGCGCCACAGTCCGCGAATTGGTTGTGTTTCATTGGCACATTTGAAGGGCCTCCGATACCCTCACTCAGCAGAAACAGTAGAAGTACCGTTTCAAGTACAACTACCCTATCACGCTGAGTATTCTATGAGTCGGTGGTATCACTTCGTACGAGCCCACCCAATTAGCGCGTTAGCATATGCTTCAGCATGGCTATGCCTAGATTTAACATTCTTTTTGGATTAAATAAGGAATGTGAAAGAATAATGGTACATCACCACTCACTTATCGAGCACTTGCAAGGCGCCACTGTTGATCTTGTCGTCCTGTCCCTCCTTCGAGCCGAACTCGTCCGTCGAATCGAGCACGTAAAGAGGCAAGACGTGCAGTTGCTCGTCATTTGGCGGGGTTAGGGCGCGGTGTCTGGCTAACGTCACGACCGCTGTGCAACCGTTGTTCATGTTGTGCAAGTCGCGGTGCGCATGCGCACAGAAGTCTATACACGCTGTCACACCTGTATGTGAGGTTTAGAAGTTAAGTTAGAACAACACATGGTATACTTTATTAAAATTACAATACGTCAGAAAATTAGTCTTATATATATAAAGAAAATACCAGAAAATGGCCGGCCCGGCTTAAATCCCAACCGACAGTCCGACGCCTCCTTCTCGAACTGGCATTGGTTTTCAAAGGACTTGGGCGCTAGATTCATGTAGAGCGGACTCAATAGCGTGGCCAGAACGTGCATGCGCTCCTCAATTTCGCTCTCTTCTGTTTTGACCGAGAGTCGGAACTTTCGGACGGTTTTTGAACGGGCGTATTTGCATCCATTGTAGTACATGGACCATGAGCAACCGAAACTGTAGGAGGCGCCACACATTTCCGGGTCTAAACCTGAAATTTTATTATGTTTATGGTGATTTTTGATTTCACGAAGCGCAGTGTGCTACAAATGTTATTATTAAATACTCTAATTAATATTATTATTAAATACTAAAATTAATTTCTTAAAGACAATTTGTATCCACAGATAAATTTTGTCTGAATTAAGTCTATTGGCTTTTATTATATTTACATAAAAATAATAAGTACCGTCTTTTATTCTGATGTATGAAATAAATTCAAATTTTCATTCAAATCTGTTCAGTACTTTTCGCAACAGAGTATCGTGCAACCATCAAACATTCGACTTTATTATATTCTTTTTAAATTTATGATAAACTTACAGTTAATATATATTTACATTACAAAAGTTAATAAGATAAGGCAAATTAAAACTTTACACAAATATATAAGATAATTAAGGATATTAGTAAGATGTATATGAACTCCTTTATCTAAGTGATAAATTTGAAAACGTAGAAAAAAACATAAAAAATTATAATATTGATTTTTATGTCAGTATATAAATTAAAAAGTATAATAATTTATAACCGATTTTTTAAAAACCAAAAGTAAGGTTATTAAGTACTATGAATAATTGTATTTATCGCTTTTTTAAGTACTGTCTGGTCCAAGCGTGCGATTCGGGTGTTTCAAAAAAAGTTCCTTTATTATATTTTGACTTTTTGTTGATTTCTTTATTTTTTAAAATCATTTCTAAGCAATACCTTGGCAAGCACAAGTCCTGTTTTCATTCGTTGCGCATCGCCGCGTAGTAGGCAGACCGTATCTATTGAGTTTATGCGAAAGAAGTGTGTAATTCAAATCGGCTTCTGATTGCGGTATGCCTTCCCACGCAACAAGACATACCACTATCCATGCTGTGGGACAATTGTGTCCGTTTCGAAATTTTACCACTACTAAAACTTTCTCGGTGTAATTTGCTCTTCGTATTACCTGAAACATTTACAATCACGAATTTATAAACTAAATAAGACTACAGCAGAGATTAAATGGTATGAAACATTTTAATTAAGCTAAAAAATTCTTTAAACGGAAAATTAAGACTATATATGACCTTTTTACAATGACCTGCGCAGGATTCCTATTCAGTAAGCTATCTTTTTTATGGTATAGCGAAAAAGGGGAGCAGCTAGGTCTCCTATATGGTAAGAGAACACCGCCGCCCATGGACAACTGCGCCACCGACCGCGCTTTGGTTGTGTTGCCGCTTTTGTACTCCGTGACTGCGCCATAGTTACAAAGGCCGCCGATAACCTCACTAAGCTAAACACAGTAGAAGTACCGTTTCAAGTTCAACTACCATTTTACACTGAGTATTCTGTGATCCCGTGGTATCAATTTTAAAGTTACGCATTTTAATAGTACACATAAAAAGGGTTTAGATCCATACACTCACCCACTTGGCCATGGGACAACCTTGAGCGGTTTTCCCTTCTTTGCCTGTATAACAAATCTTTTCAACCCTCAACTCTTTTCCAGATAGTCCTGTTCTAGCCTCCAAATCTTTTCTCAACTCGGCAAGCGAAGATGCTGCACCTTAAATTACATTTTTTTATTCACTTTTTTATTGTATAGCGGACAACGGAGCAGGCTCCTTGATGGTAAGAGATCACCACCGTTGTTGTATTACCGGATTACGCCTCTTAAGCGGTATAACTTACCAGGGCTCCGGTATCGATCAATCAGTTAAAAAATTACAAGTACTGTTTCATGCTACTTCTTTGAGCCTGATATCACTACCGACGTATGGTATGGCGGACAATGGAGTAGATGGGTCTCCTATATGGTAAGAGAACACCGCTGCCCTTTACAACAATTGGTTATGTTGTCGACTTTTTACGCCGCTTAAGCGGCATATTTAAGAGCGGCCAATATCCTCACTCACTCAACGAAATAAAGTAGAAGTACAGTAGTTGTGCTTGAAACTAAGCACAACTCCTGTTTCACGCTAAATATTTTGTGAGCCCGTGGTATCACTTCGGACGTGCCGGTCCAATTAGTGCGTTACCGTGATTTTACGATGAGTACAACAGTATTGAGACATGTGTTCGGCCCCTTCAAACCCTTCCAGAAGGGTTTGAAACCAAAAATTACAAAGTAAACTATATTCAGAACGGGGATCGAAACGGGTATCAGCCCTGATGTGTAAGGTAGCAAAGGACTAACCTAAATGCGTATAGTAACTGCCAGGCTCCGGTGGATTTTTATCGGCCGGAAAGCAATTACAGTCCGGAACTTCCGTCCTTGAGTTGTTTCGTAATCGTTCTAAATTGTCTAAATATTCTTTTGAATAGTTAAATTGATTTTCTTTTGGATTCTTTAAGTGTAGGTCTGGAGTTGGTGTGTTAGGTTTGGATGGAGATTTTGCATCTGCTTTTTCCGTAGAGTCTGGATCTCCTTCTAATACCTCGTCTTTCGTCTGTAGACCTGGGCAAGCGCCATCCCTTAGATGTTCCGGTGGAGGCTTCTTCGTGGAACCTTGTCGGCAGCAAGAGTAACCAATTTCATTTCTGATCGCAACTGGTCCACCGTCGCCAGCGAACATATATGGTTCGTTTCGAAGTGGCCCGAAATTTATGTTCTTATAAATCTTATGGCCTGGCGGAGAATGTTCTGATTTTATTTGCTCTATGTAATATGGTTGTTTGGGATTGGTTTGTTCACTAATGCTTCTTTTATCGTCTTTGGACACTTTTTCAGGATTCCTGTTATATCGTTGGAAACCACTGTTCTCGTGTAAGCGTGGAATTTGCGCAAAGTTTTCTATGCTATTCGATCTCCTGTCCTGAGGGTAGTTTGAAATTTGATGAAAATTTTGCGGTTTTTGAACAAAGGCCTCGTGCTTGATTGTAGAAATTGGCGGAAGGATCTGTTGCGATCGTTGTAATAAACCATTAGGGCAGTCTCGTTGCGTCTGCACGTTGTGACGAGAGAATGCGGTTTTAACTTTAGGGCCGTGACTACGTGGGACTTCTTGTTTGATTCCTTCCTCTTTTTGAAACTGATAAGTATCGGGAGTCTCTAGTTTAGGTATTAAAGGTGCAGATGGATGCTTAAACTTTCCATCATATGCCTCTCTATCATAAGCTCTGTTTTGTGCGTTTGCGTCCGTTGCGCCATTTTGTTGGTTCATCTCCGAAACTGGTCCTATGAGCATTTTCGATTGAAAATCTTTATTATCCTGCTGGGGACTAAAACTAAGATTATCACTACCATACATTTCGTATTTCTGCGCATCGCAGTGTACATTCGCATAACTATTAAATTGGCTTCTCATGTCAGAATACGACGGCAGCTTTTGTGGAGCTTTGCTTGTGTTTTCTGTGGAATTGTGCTTTGTAAAATCTCTCGAGACTTGCGTTCCCCCCTCCCATACGCGGTGGCCACCACCTCCGAATTCACCCGATCTATAAGTCTGGGTGTTCTGTGAATAATTACCAGCGACAGGATAAACCTGATCGCCTATGTGGTAATTACCTCGGAGATGGTGGCTATACGATAAAAAATGACCGGTGCTATTTCTATCGTCGGCGAGAGACACACAGGCCTTTCTATCGTCTATACCACGCGGCGGACCCTCTCCGGGGTCCCCTTTATCTGGTGGTGTGTTTGTGCCATCTCGCGTATGATTTTGCTTATTTAATATCATAGTTTTCAGTCTCGAGTTCAAATTAACCCTGTCTGATTGCGAAAACATCTGCTGCTCAGATTCTTCTTGCCTCTGTTGCTGCATTTGCTGGCTTTGCATTTGCTGGCTTTGCATTTGCTGATTTTGCATTTGTTGATTTTGAATTTGCTGATTTTGCATTTGTTGATTCTGTAATTGTTGATTTTGCATTTGTTGATTTTGCATTTGCTGATTTTGCATTTGCTGATTCTGATAGTTGATTTGATTTTGTAATTGTTGCTGTTGACTTTGGATTTGGTTGATTTGCTGCTGATTGTGTATCCTTTGGTTATGCCATTGTCGTTGCTGTTGCTGCCAGTCGTTTTGGCTTTGTGTCTGACTGTTCTCACTGTGCTGTCCGCTAGTGTAGCCGCCCGAATACCCGCTACAATCGAGTGAAGCTCGCGGACCGTTGCTCCCCTGCAGGTATCCAGGCTCGGCGTTTCCCGAATGCTGTCCATTCTGGGAATTTTGTTCTTGTCTGTCGCCCTCGTTGGTTTCATTTGCTGTGTTATCTCCCCCATTGTTATAATCTTCCGACTGTTCTGATGAATATTCAGAGCGTTCATAACTTTGCTGGCTGACGGTGTAAACGGGAGCAGCTGTTGTCGGTACTGCACTTTGGTAAGAGGCCGCTGAAGATGGCCTAGATTCATTTCCCGTCGTAACACCTGTCGTTGGGGCTTGTTGGGCGTATTGTTGCTGGTATTCTGTCGTGTAATGTGGAGCTCTCGGTGAAGGTACTGGGGTGTAGGCGCCACGATTTGATGGTGGCCTTGGTGTAGGCACCGCTTGCACGCCAGTCTGGTAGTACGTATTATTCGTGACGTCAAATGTAGTGGCGACATTCTGGACGGTGTACGTGGTGTTGGCCTGGTAATGCGGCGATGTCGCGTATGGCGTGTGGTTGCCCTGGTAATCCAGTGTGGTTTGGCCGGTTTGCGTTGGTAATTGCTGGATGAATTGGTTCTGCCAACCTGAAATTAGTTAAGTGTAGTGTGAAAATTCGTTATATATATATAACTAAAATATATATATATATCTGCTCATACCAACTACATTAAATAAAGCCACCAATAATACGTAAGTAACAAATTCTTATATAACGAGCGTTAATTTTCGCTGTTGAAAGCAACGACAAACCCGCTGTCAACGTTCATTATGAATTTAGGAAAAGTACAATATTTTAATTTGTTTTGATGTGGAAATTACACACGAATTCATGAAATTATACACTTAAGAGTTTATAACTAGTCATTCTTGGAATCTTGTTTAAAATATAAGGTCAGAACCTGTACTGAAATAAAGAAATATTTTTTTATATTTAATACAATGAGCGAGTAAAGCGCGAATTGTTGTTTTTAAAGAAGACTGTAATGCTCATAAGTACGGAAAAATATTTTATCGTGTTACCTTGAGAAGGGTCCGTTTGCCAGGTCGTTGGAAACCTGTTTGGATCACCCGCGTAGAACGGCATTGGTGCCTGGAAACAAAAGTTCTTGATGCAATCATTGGCTGATATTAAAAATACAAATATATTTATGATTTTTATATAATTCAACTAATATTATTAAATCAATCTTATATTAAATACTATTGCTTTGTGTATTGATTTTTACGAAACAACCCGACCGATTGTTATAAAATTTGTGCACATATCTAGATCGTCTGAGGATTTTAGGGGCAAAAGAGCAGGAGACTCAGCTTGACCCCAGACATTTGGGGATAGGTACGCTTTTTTTTTGAAGACCCCAAGTTTGGTAATAACTCTGCAGACAGCAGATTCCACAGACAAAATGCTTTAAAAAATCATATTTTCTTAAGGCACTTATTTTTTATACCCCTAAACATTAAGGATTGTTAACCCAAATAAAATTTTTATGACGTGGCATTAAAAGATACTCATAAAACCTAAAATTTCATATTTCTACAACCAAAACCCCATTTTTAATAGCGATATTAGTATTTTACAAAATTATATGGAAAGACGTAAAGGGTCACCCAGTGATACTATTAATAGTTATATATCTAGATTGATACAAAAAGAAACTATATAACGGTTATATTAGGAAGATATAATCTTAAAAAATAATGCAGTGAGTCTTTCTTAGCCATAAAATTATATTGATCGCTGTAACAAACCTTATCACAATTGATGGAGTAGTTTAAACGTTTTAAGCAAAATAATATCAACTTTTTTTATTATATAACGGACAACGAAGCAGTTGGGTCTGCTACATGGTATGGTAAGAGAATACCACCGCTCAAGTACAACCGCGCCACAGATCGCACATTGGTTGGTAGTGTTGCGGGCTTTTTACGTCACTTAAGCGGCACTTTTAAGAGCCATATTGGCTTCACTCACTCTGCGAAACACAGTACAAGTACCGTTTCACGTTGAGTATTCTATGAGCAGGTGGTATCACTTCGGGCGAGCGGGCACAATTAGTGGGTTAGTATATGCTTCAGCGTGGCTCTCCCTCAGGTAAACTTGTTATATATTTTAGCATTGAACGCAGGACAAGTAACTTAGATAATCTCTCAATAATTGTTTTTCGTTCGCTCTTGCAGAGTTGAAGATGTTATGTCAAGTGAAGAAATGTCTAAAATTCAAAGCATTGTGAAATATGGAGGTAACTAAATATATAAATGTGTCAAGTGCACAGAGGCAATATATTTTCAAATAGCTATTTTATTATTTGACACACATAACATATTGCGAACGAGGCCATTCGGCCATTGTTTACTAAGCTAGAGAATTCCATTCTTATTGGACATTTATGAGAAAATCGGTAACTGAGAACAAGTGTAATAAAGATTTAAACAGTTTTTTATAGCGGACAACGGGACCAAAGGGTCTTTTGATGGTAAAAATCACCGTCAGGCATGGACAACTGCATCAGAATCCGCGCCGTGGCCAGGCGATTGTCTAACATCCAACGCGGACCCCTTGAGGAATTATTTTGAGGACCTACTTACTGTTATGGACCATAGGGATGAATACGTCACCTGAAATTATAGGAATAATATACATCCTACTATATTTTTCTGGTGATATTCTCTTATTTTACACCCACACTAGCTAAAATATTGTGTTGTATTAGCATATTTAGTCTTAGAAAAGCTTATGGTACTTTAAAGAATTAATTAGATAACATAAGATTCTTTTTATATATGTATCATGTGAAGAATCTGGGTTGTTGACATATATTCTAACCATTTTTAAATTTTATATGGAAAATTACCAGGCTTATTAGTTATATTCTTAGATAAATGTACATTAACATCAGTAGGTTGTATTACTATTTTTTGCATCTGACAAATTTATTTATCGTTGTTTTTATATACTGTCTTTGACTTATGTTTATACATCCTTTTTCTTTATTTATTTCCATACTAATAATTAATTACTATTTACCATACTAATAATAAAACTATTTAGAATCTTAATATGAAACTTTTGTTTTAGAATATCTAATATTTCAGATAATACAATTTTACTTTTAGTCAGTAGTCATCCATCATCAACATAAAGAATTAACATTAATTTGACATCTTTAAAATATCCAACAAATAAACAATTGTCAGTTGTAAATTGTTTGAAACCAGACATCAAGAAAATAATAAAATATATTGTTCCAACATCTAGATCTGTTTGAAACCATATATAGATCTTATAAACTTACATACTTTTGAAGGCTGTGTTTCCAACTTATCAGTAACTGATCTCTTACAGCAATACTAAGCAGAACCCTGATGGGATCATATCTGTCAGTGAGGAAATTTTTTAAATTATAATCTAAGCCCAACTTGTGTGAATCCTTATGCACACAATCTAGCTTTGAATCTCACTATTATTCCATCTTTATTTTTCTTTGTAGTGAATACCCATTTACAAAACACAGTTTCTTCTCTGTTCTCTCAAACAGTATCCATCTTTAATTTTGAAGCTCTTCAATCCCAAAGGCAATCTTTAGCAAATTGGGCACTTTTCTTGCAATTGTAGTATGCAAATCTGCCATTTGTTAGTTATTGATCATTTGGAGTGTTCTTTTTATTTCCATTACTAAATTCAAAATGTCTTTTTGATGCTACTTCTTCATCTACTAGACAGAATTAACATTTTGTTATTTTCTGTTTCTGTTTAGCTTTTAATTTTGTCATGACTTGTTTTGCAGTCTAACAATTTTCTATGAGATATATATCAATTCATATATATATTAATTCGATGTTAGTATGAACTTCGTGGAAGTTAGTATGAACATGGCCATACCATCACCTTTATCCCACTGCTCTTGTGAACTAGCATCCACTGGTCTTGCCTTTTCTATGTTCAATTCTTTCGCTCTTAAGGCACATTTTACTTTGATTTTTCCATGTTTGAAATTTCATATATCAAAATTTTCAATTTTCATGGCTTTAGTAACCATTTTACACCGGTTGTAATCTTGCTCTTAACTTGAAATTTTTACTAAAATAAATTGTCTAGAAGATCCTTGAGCTATGGGATTTCTTCTTCTTATTTTGTGTCCTCTGTGACTTGTGGTCACTATTCTGCCAGTGTCACTCTGATGATATTTACATAAATAACGGCAGATAATCCTATTGGATTTGGCAGTATTCTAATGAAAAACTTCCGTTTAATTTCTAATAAATCAAAACTATATTTCCTTCTTGACAATTGACATTACAACTACAAAAAGTGGTTCAAATCTGTGCATATAGGTTCATCCATTCGAACTTTTAAAGAATGCAAAACGTTTCTAAAATCAAATATACTTTCAATTTCAAATACATATTTTATAAATTTATCTATTCAACAAAAGTACCGTTTCACGCTGAGTATTTTGTAAGCTTGTGGTATCATTTCGGACGAGCTGGCCCAATAAGTTCATCAGCTTATGCTTACGCATATTATGTTTTAGGCTGAGAATCAAAATGTATAATTGACGATGTTCTATTTTTAATTATATCACGCCATTCAATGTTGACATATACAGGGCTTGAGTAGGTTACCATAATTAGATAAGGCTGAAGGCCGGCCTGGCCTCGAACACGGTAAATATGTTATGGTAAATTTACACGATTGCTAAGCCACGAGAAAAAGCCAGCGCAAGCGCGTTTGTTATATAAAGTGATTTGTATTATATTATGGTATGTGTTATATGGTGTACTGAACGAACTGTACGGACACGAACGCATCGCTTATAACTTTAAATTTGTTACAAGCATGTCAAAGTGTGGGAAATCAAATGCGTAAATATTTTCATTGTAACAAAGTTAACTCTATGAATTCCTTTAGTTAATATATAACTGTAAAAGTCATTGATTTCCGTAACTAATTCGAAATCTATATTCGTTTTTTTTAAATTAATTTACTATTAAATTAATCGTTAATACTGTTTTATTTATTTTTAATAACTTCCGTTGGAAAGTTTGAGGTTGTAAATGGAGTTTGAATTTGATAGACTTGACTTAAATGAGTTAGTTTTTGTTGCATTCAAAAAGTTTTAAGTTTGTAATTAAAAACATCAAGCAGAATAACTTTTAAACGATGTTACCTTAATAAATCTTCAAAATGCATGTTTTTATTCTATAGCGGCCTACGAAGCGGGTGGGAGTCCAATATGGTAAGAGAACACCACCGCCCATGAACAACCGCGCCACAGTCCGCGAATTGGTTATGTTGCCGGATTTATACGCCGCTTAAGCATCATTTTTAAAGGCCTCCGATATCCTTACTCACTCAGCGAAACATAGTAGAAGTACCGTTTCAAATACAGCTACTATTTCATGCTGAGTATTCTGTGAGCCCGTGGTATCGCTTTTGACGAGCGATACCACACACGCGCCTCGTCAAGCCATTCCAGAGACTGAATAAATTATAAATTAAATTAGAACTGTCCGGACCGGCATTCGAATCTGATATCTGACGCTTCATGTTAGACTTTTTAAACCATTTAGCCACACGGCTCATTTGGTTTTGTATTAGGCGTATTTATTCTACTAATATTCGAATATTTGTGTATTTTTCCTGTAGTTATCTATGTCTTATCTTGGGTTATGTAAGTAAATAAATCTACAATGTAATTATAAGTTAATCTTTTTTATGTGGAAAACACTCAATCATTTTAATTTCGCCTCGAAGTTTCTTTACAACGTCCCGTTCCCAGGCTCTAATTAAAAATTGTTCATGTACATATATTGTAAAACTGTAATCTTGTTGTAAAAGTTTAGATTGCGTACTCTATATTCATACACACATCTGTGCTTATATTATTGATATTTTTTTTGCAATGTTTGTTTAGGTATGTGCCTCGTTGCTGATCGGTCTTGAAGGTTACTGTCCGTTACCGTTTTTATTATATATCAACCCACCTGATGATAAAAGGTCATAGCTGTCCATGAACAATACGCAATACGTGCTTTGGTTATATTTGTCGGTTTAGTACGTCGCTTAAGCGGTAACGAACGCCTAACGAAACAAATTTTCACGCTGTTTTTTTGTAATATGTGATGGTGGGTAATATGTATCACATATTTTAATGTATGTTACAATAGCCATGCTTTAGGATAGTTTCTCCAAGGATAAGATAGTGTTAAGACACTCGCTCAGCCGCTGAATTTAAAAAACGGGACATATTTACAAATTATATTCTGAGATCGAATCTGGTACCCATAACCACTCCCACGAGCCATAGCCACGAAGATCTAAATCGACCTGCATAACAGACGCATTAGTGTCTGCTCAATATCCTATTAAATATAACTTTTACCTTTTCTGTATTATCAATTTAACAAGGAAATTTTCAAAGACGACAAAAAACATTCATTCTAAATTGGATGCAATAAATTTGCCTCAACTGCGCACAATGTTTCTGAACTTTCCCCGTTTTGGTGCAAATTAAAAATCTCTCAACTAATATTGTTAGTGTCATATTTTTTATTTTTTTTCAATTACCTATAGGAAAAGAACAGTATAATTATATAACTAAGTGAAAATGCAGCAATTTGCTGTATGCCCCAAGATGTTCCCATTTGTGGAGCGCCGGTTTTCAGACCCCTCCCCCTACACACAAAATACAAGAAAAACTTACGAAAACGAACATTACAGACAACAGAATAAATTAAACAATTAAAAGATTGGAAAACACACAACAATAATAAGGCATTGTTTATTACTTTGGCATATTCAAATTATTTATAAAGATTGCATGTTATAAATTGTGAATGTTTTTTCTAACAATCTTTAGATTTATTCTATTGTAAATTGTCCGTGTTTTTGCTTTTAAAGTTAATCTATATAAAAGTTCATAAAAATGCTTTAAAAGGCATAACAAAGGGACAAACGATTTAAATGAATTTTAAAACAAAAGCTGTCATTGTTAATAGGTCCATTAGCTTATTATGTTAAGGCGAGGGTAAATTGCCATTCTAAAGACTTTAGCTCTTTATTTAATTGAATAGATTTTCAACCATCTCTTACAATGTTGTGCATTAATTCGATTGGGTATTTATATTGAGATTTTATACAATTTTTTGACAATCAAGAAATGTCAATTGTGAAACAGACGAAGTCTCTCGATAGTCTTGGTTTCAAAGACATATGAATTTTAAATTACTTCTATGTAATTTTCTTGTGATATAATTAATTATGAATTATTTAAATTGTTGCCTAAATGTTAACGTAAATTACGTTTTTGTATGCAATATAATTCTAGACAGAGCCAATTTTAATAAAACTGCACACGGGTGCAGTTTCATATAACTTAAGATAGGATAGGTTATATCTCAATTTATAATAGCAATACTATTTTATTGCGAATTATTTGTTTGTTAACAAAAAGTCATGATTATCTATTAGTTCGATAAGATTCTAACAGATGGCGTTTAAAGGTAATTTGTGGACTGGATTATCTAATGGGAGATATAGAACATATTATGTGTGTGATGTTCTAGTAAATTATAAAATATTTATCTAATATATAAAATTCTCGTGTCACAGTGTTTGTTACCATACTCCTTCGAAACGGCTTGACCGATTTGTATGAAATTTTGTATGCATATTGAATAGGTTTGAAAATCGGCAAATATCTATTTTATCTATCTATTCCCTTGAGTGACAAGGATTAACCAACCCTAGACGTTTTCTAAATTCATAAAAAACACATATGACCCTCAAATTTGACTCTTTTACCACAATCCCTAATTTGTTAATATGGGTTTTAGTCATTTCTATTACCTATAATACAACATTTACCGGGGTTAGCTAGTAGAATATAAAGAAAACGATAATATCCTAATATAATTATTTGTTACATGTAAAAACGAGGTAGAAAACAAAGTTTTATTCGTGTCAGCTTGATATCTTCATTTCTACAACTGAGAGCTTTCAAGGCATTTCGTGCCGCGCGCTACCACCACTCTATGGAACCACCTAATCTCGAGATATTTTAAAACTAATACGACTTGGGAATCTTAAAAAAAAACCTTACCTAATACTTAAAAGCCAGAAAAGAATTCACTTACTGGTACTAAGGGAGTGCATGGGTGGCGCACCGCTTTTACTAGGTTAGCCATCCGTTATATAAAAAATAGCGACACGGTACGCGATTCGCTACATATAAATAATTTGACAGCCATAAAGAAACTGATTCGTCATATATTGAATTCATTTTTTACTAAAATGTGATAAATAAAGAACCGTTCGACCGATTTTGTGTAATCTTCACGTAAACTATCTACTAAACAGTCCAAAAGCCTAAACATTTGGTTTAGATGGACGACCCCGTTCTTGATTTATAAATTTGCAACGAAATTTGGCACTGATTTTTATTTACATAAGTGGTGTTGAATCTCCTCAGTGGTGACTTGTAACTTACCATCGGCTGGCTAGGATGTTCCTGCTTCATGGCTGGAGTTGTGGCTGGTGAGGGACTTGGGGCTGCTGGCGCTGGTCCCGGGGACTGAGCGGCGGGGCCCGGACTTAGCCCCACTGATGCTACGACTGTACCACCCAGGGGCTTGCGACCTCGGTAGCTCTGTGGACAGAATACCTAAACATTTTACTGATATGCTGATCTTATCAATAACTAACTTCCGGTTTCTCTATATCTTTCATATATGTAACGAAAAATAGGATTTGTTTAACCATTTATAACTTAAGGCTTAAGAGTTGGAAAGATTTTCATGATTTGGTATGGAGATAGCCGACATCCTGGATTTACATATAAGCTTTTAATACAACTGCAAAAATGAAGGAAAATGTTTTAGTGTATCATTTGTTCCCGTTTGATGAATCCAAGGATTGGTGAGGGTTCATAATTGGAGCCGCTTGATGGCGTACCGGGCGGAACGTCTGCTATATCCACTAGTTTTGTTTAAATTAGAACTACGATTGCAATTGTAATACACATTATTTCTATTTTTTTAAGAGAAATGGTGGCAAACAGGTAGCTCATTTAGGATAAGCGGTCCACCGCCCATGGACACTCCTAGTCGTCACGAGGCCGAGGATGTGCTGAATGATTTATATAAAAGAATGTAATAGTTGGTAATTAAATTTATCATATTAGTATATACATGGTATTATTTGTAAACTCGTATAAGTTTACAAAGAATTTGTAAGTTAATAATCTTAAAAAAAATAAAAGCTTTTTTATAAGTTCTGCTATTGGCTTTTATGTATTTCTCTGTTATTAGAAGCAGGTGAGTTTATAATAGGAACACGCTCAAATGAACAGCCTATTAAAATTCCTATTAAGTTTTTCCGCAACGCTGAACAAATATTAAGTATTCGGAGTCGGAAGCCGTATTAGGTTTATAGATTTTGCTTGCACAATAATATTACATTTCATTCAATTGTTGCTACTGTATTTGGTAAAAAAAAATAAAGCTCAGGTATAGAGCGGATCGATTTCAAAAGCTTACATACGACTGAATTGACTACTTTGCACATTTAGTTCATATAATTTTAAATATATTGTTTGCTAACCAAACACCTCGACAGGTTTTATAAAACGTATTTATACTACTAAATCTTAAGGGTGGTGCAACAAAATTTTGATGCATTTTTTATGGTATAGCGGACATCGGTATATATGGTAAGAGAACAGGTCGCCCATGAGCAACCGCACTACAATCTGCGCTTTGGTTGTGTTGGCAGTTTTTTACGCCGCGTAAGCGGTATAATTTCAAGGGCTGCCGATATCCTTACTTACTCAGCGAAACACAGTACTAGTACCGTTTCACGGTGAATTCTGTAAATCCGTGTTATCACTGGTAATATCACTGGCCTCTATCTAGCCCTTCCAAAGACCGAAGAATTAAAAACTAAATTAGATATTTATTGGATATACAAAAAAACCACACGTTGGCCTGTTAGTTGGGTAGTAAAAATGTCATAAGCCATGTTAAACAATTAAAAATTAAAGCTCCGAGTTACAAAAGCCATCTATTACGCGTAAACAAAGGCATTGTCGGGAACACAACTTAGCCTCTAAACTTGGCTTTGTTCAACTTTAATTTAATAGTCTTGTTCTTGTGACGTGTTATTAACATAGTCATTAATTTATGGCTGCATGTAAATATACATTAAATATTAATTAATAAGTTGAAATGTCTAGACAACAGACGGGAATATTAAGTTTAAGAGGAAAACAATAAATAATACAATATATAACAAATTATCAATTCTATGGAGTAAAGTATAGAAGTGCGAAGTGATACCACGGGTTCACAGAATACCAGCGTAAAATAGTACTTGTACTGTGGTTCAACCAGTAAGTGAAGATATCGGAGGTAAGAGAAATTACACCGTTCAAGCGGCGTAATGCTGGCAAAACAACGAAAGCGCAGATTGTGGCGCAGTTGTCCATGGGCGGCGATGTTCTCTTACCATAACAGGCCCGCCGTAGCCCGCAATACAATAATAATAAATATTCGCTTCTGTAAGAAACTCTTCAACACTGTAATAAAACTTTCTGTGAATAACTTAAAATTAAGTTGTATAATAAAAGATTATATTAAAAATTTTGACTAATTAAATTACAAAATTGCGCGTGACTGAATTACTCGAAAGCAAAATACAATATTTGTTAAAAAAAAGGTTTTTTCTAAACATCTTGCCAGTTTTTCAGAGCATCCATGGCCAGAACTGGTGTTAGTATCAAAAGGACGCCTCATAAGAACATGATTCACAAATTTGTGAAAACATGTTTCATATATTGAAATTGAACTGTTTCAGCATCTCAAATAAGCGGTAAAATGTCAAAGTGACAGCAGTTGTATATTGAAACTGACATTGACATATACAAAATTGACAGCTTAGGAATATATGTCCAAACAAACTGTAACGCTGTTGTTACAATAATACCTCCTTATAAATTTGGCTATATCCCCAATTTTTTTTATAGTATTTTGTCTCGTTTTTGCAATAACAAATGCGTATTAGCGAGAGTGTGATATAGTATTTATATAAATTTAATCGTATAAGGAAGGGGTTTAAAATGTATACTACAATCTGGCCAAATAAAGAGATACCAATCGTTACATTATAAATAATTTTTAAATATAACGAACATTATTATTGATATTACTTAGTCATTTAATCCCCGTTTCTAACTAAGTTTTGCATCTATTTAAGTGTAAATTCTAACTCAGGTCACCTCCGACAGGTATGCATGGAGGTGGAGGATTTAAATGGTGGCAAACGAGCAGGAAGCTCACCTGCGTAAGCGATCCTCCACCCATGGACACCCTTAGCCCTTGTACGGGTGTGTTGCCGGCCTTAAAATTATTAACAACAAGTATGATAGAACAAAATATATTTCTTTATTAATTAAACTAACTTAAATTGATGTTAGTTTATTATCCTCGGCTTTTAATGGCATCATACATAATTATTTTATTTTCAAATATCTTTATCATCGCTTAAAATATAATAAAATACAATTTCAAAAGTTTGAGATGCCCATAACTAGAACTTGTGTCGACCACAAAGCGAGAGGTATTGCGTGCGATCTTCTGTTCGAATAAAAATGTTTGATTAATACGGTCTTTGCAAGGCCTTGACCTTCGGGCGAGTATTAATTGTGGGAGAGCCATGCTGACAAATAAATGGGGCTGGCTCGTCCGAAGTAATACCAGGGGCTCGTAGAATAAGACACCGG
The DNA here is from genome assembly GCA_018230265.1 of Delias oraia. NCBI lineage: Eukaryota > Metazoa > Arthropoda > Insecta > Lepidoptera > Pieridae > Delias > Delias oraia. The sequence goes on along the minus strand of DWCF01001486.1, from coordinate 4,411 downwards.
TAACACATCCAAAGTGCTAACTGTAGCGCGGTAGTCAGTGAGCGGTGGTGAGCCGCTGGCTCCATTAATAAAAAATCAAAAGTACGTTGTATTGTGGCGACATTGATAAATTTCCATTTGAATCTATTATGACCAATTGGTTATTTCCGCCTTATAATTTATTGATTTTATTATACATTGTTATGGAGTCTTGGGGCTTTCCCACATACGTTGTTTATGGTCGTATGAAGATTCAGAGATAATAGAAATGCCAATGGACACATCCTTAGTCTATTACTAAGTATAAATATCATCGTCATCATCATCATCCGCCTATCAAGTCCACTGCTGGACATAGGCCTTCCCAAATAGACGCCAAATAGACGCGATCTGGCTCCAGCGGTTGCCCGCGACCTTTACGAGATCGACTTTCCATCGCGTGACGGGACGTCCCACGCTGCGCTTTCCGGTACGTTAAGTTATAATTACAAAGTTTATTATTATTAGGCCTATGACCAGCCGTGGACTTGATAGGTTGATGATGATGATGATGACTAAGTAGAATAAGTTATGGAGTAGTTTCAGCTATATAATTTTTATAAGCCAAAATATCTATTTTATTAGTTTGTAATTTAAATAGTGTGTTTTTTAAAACATGAAGTATTAGACTTTAATATTACATAGCGGACAATGGAGCCAGTTTTTGGTAAATTCTATATCCACGCTTTGGTTGTGTTTTCGGCTTTTTAATTCCCTTAAAGGACAGGATAAATGATCTGGAATTGTCATTCAACAAAATACAATAGAAACACAGTGATCCCGTGGTATCACTTGCTGAGCCGGCCAAATTAGTGAGTTAGCAGTCAGCACTCAGCATATGCTTCAGCCTGGCTCTCCCGCGGCGGAACATAACGCTTAAATTAATAATTTGTTCAAAGGTCATATTCTTATGTATATTTTAAATATTTGTTTTGATTTTTAAATTTGCATAATTATATCCGTGGTGTTTAATTAGAATTAATTTGATATTTAAATATATGAGGAAATCTTGTTATGTATTTAAGATTAGTAAAAAAATTGTACATATCACGTTATCTTTACATACGATATTTACATTTGTCAGATGTTCTCGAATAATTAGTACATTTTAAGGTTAAATTTTATAGCCGTGGAAGAGTCATGCTGAAGCATATGCGGCCGCTCTAATTGGACTGGCTCGTCCGAAGTGATATCAAGGACTCACGTGAAGAATACTCAACGTGAAACGGTACTTGTTTTATGTTTCGCTGAGTGAGTGAGGATATCGGAATCCCAAAAAAGTGGCGCTTAAGTGGCGTAATAAGCCGGCAACACAACCAATGCGCGGACTATGGCGCGGTTGGGTATGAACGGCGGTGTTCTCTTACCATATAAAAGACCCACCGGCTCCGTTGTCCGCTTTACTATAAAACAAAACCATTAATTAGGGCTTAAAGTGGCGTAGCAGAACACGTGGCAGACCACATTGTACGATTTATTTTTGTACGACGCGGGAATATTTGTTGCTCATTCGAACGCTCCACCGATCTATGATAGTTAAGTTTAAATTAGGCTAATATGCGGCATTTTATTAATTTAGGTTTATATGTAAACATAAATGCCATTTTTGTTGTAAATGTAAACACCGCGCCACTGTCCGCGCATTGGTTGTGTTACCGGCTTTATACGCCGCTTTTAAGGGCCTCAGAAATCCTCACTCACTCAGAGAAACACAGTAGAATCACAATTTCAAGTACAAATACCGTATAGTATTCTGTGAGCCCATGGTATCACTTCGAACGAAACGGCCCAATAAATGTGTCAGCATGTCTTTCCCACGGGTGCGATAGTCCTCCGCCATTGTCAAACCCTATCAGAGTAGGAATAAATTATAAATAAAATTATATTGTCCGGACCGAAATTCTAACCCGATCTCCCGCTTCATAGCCTTCAAAGGTAGCCTTAACACACCCACTGAGTTTGTTTCGCCGGTTCTTATCAGTGGACTTAGCTTGTAACCGGTGGTAGATTGATTACGTATAACGAGCTGTATTTATGTTGAATAAAAATATTTTTTTTATAGTGTAGCGGACAACGGAGCAGGTGGGTCTCCTAAATGGTAAAAGAACATCGTCGTCCATGGATAACCGGGCCACAGTCCGCGCTTTGGTTGTGTTGCTGGCTTTATACGCCGCTTAAGCGGTACTTTGAAAAGCCTATCCTCCGATATCCTCACTCAATCTACGAAACACAGTAAAAGTACCGTTTCACGCTGAGTATTCTGTGAGCTCGTGGTATCACTTCGGACGAGCCGGCCAAATTTGTGCGTCAGCATATGCTTCAGCATGGCTCTTCCACGGGTAAATTTAATTTCGTTATAAAATCACTTAGCTAAGAGGCATCATAAGGCTCTTATAAGTGATCATATATTTCTATGTCAATAAAGATTGATTGATGTCAATTGTTCCCCATCATAAAGATGCGATGTGACGAATGATCGCAACGACCGGGTCAAAGCGACGCATTTCTAAATCGAAAACTCGCGACCTGCCAAACAAAACACCGCAAAGTTGTAAACGTCACAAATGAATTATGATTCGGTATACGTGACCGACTTCTGTAATTGTTTGTTTAATTAAAGTTACATTTTGTTTCGGCCGGTCGGGTTATATAATAGGCAAATAATGGACATTTATATATATTTTTTTAATTTATTAGAGAATTCACTTGGTATCTTGATAATTAGAAAATTTTTATTAAGTTGTTCACATAGTGGCTGAAGGTTTTAAAAAGTAAAGTACTAAGTAGTACTGTTTACGAACGCATCTTAATCTAAGGAATCTCTCGTTACATTAATACATTTCTGAATACATTTTTATTTAACGAAAAAAAAATTACCATTACGTGAAAAAAACATGAATTATTTTTGTAATTATTTATCAGTGGAGGTATTTGGTATCAACCCGTGCTTTGGTTATGTTGCCGGCTTTTCACGACGCTAAGCGGTATAACTTAGTGGGGCTGGTGACCTCACTTACTCAGCTAAACAGTACAAATACTTCACTTTGTTATTTTGTGAGCGCGTGTTATCACTTCACAACACAAGTTTAATAATTTAATTTTTTTTATAGTATAGCGGACAACGGAGCAGGTGGGTCTCCTGTATGGTAAGAGAATGGCCCCCATGGACGACCACGCCACAGTCCGCACATTGGTTGTGTGCCGGCTTTTTACGCCACATAAGCGGCATTTTTTAAGAGCCTACGACATCTTCACTCACTCAGCGAAACAAAGTACAATTACTTTTTTACGTTGAGTATTCTGTGAGCCCGTGGTATAACTTCGGACGAGCTTGCCTAATTAGTGCGACCACATATGCTTTAAGATGGCTCTCCCACGCGTGCGCCAGTATTAAGACACTCGCCCCGCCACTGTCATGCCCTTCCAGAGACTGAATAAATTAAGTTACAATTTAAAATTGTCCGGACTGGGATTCGAACCCGATACCTCTCGCTTCTTAGTAGACCTATTAACCCACTTAACTACAAGGCCCTCAAAATAATAGTTTATTTAAGGAATAAGAAACAATACAAATTCCAGCATTGAATAATGCAATTATTTCTTTAATATAGAATTTCTGTAATGATACAGTTATTGGCCACAGCGTACTTTATCTAAATTCTAAAATATAACGAATCCTTTTGCTTTATACATTTTCCTTAGCCCCGAGTCACCATAAGGTTTAATATTTGCGTCAGTTTATTTTTAGAATTTTGAAATAAAAATAAGTGTTATATGTCTTGTCAATATGTTTGTGTATCTTCATAATTGTTTACTTATATATCAACATCGATTGAATTATAAAGTGCCTATGTTTTAAATAATTATCAAAAAATAGAATTTTTTATTTAAATATTTACAAAAAACCTTTTTAGGTGTTTTTGTACATGTATAATGTAATATAAGAGGATTAATTACCACCAATGACGGCAAAAACTTTTTTGTTTCTCGCAATCTTAAAAATACATTTTTTTAGTCTATAGCGGACAATACGGCTCCTTGATGGTATAGGTCTCCATCGCCAAAAGACAACCGCACTGCAATCCGTGGTTCGGATGTGTTGTCGGCTTTTTACATTTTTTGCTATGTACCTTCATCATCATCATCAGCATATTCAAATCCACTGCTGGACATAGGCCTCCCCCAAAGACGCCCACCTGTTGCGGTCTTGAGAGATCTGGATCCAGCGGTTTCCCGCGACCTTCGTCGCGAAGAGATCGTCTTTCCATCGTGTGGCGGGACGTCCCACTCTGCGTTTTCTGATACGCGGTCGCCATTCGAGAACCTTTCTCCCCCATCGGTTGTCGGTTCGTCGAGCGATGTGGCCAGCCCATTGCCACTTCAACTTACTAAT